>JAVTVY010024836.1:0-92382 GCA_036873755.1 Hanleya hanleyi | reverse complement strand
TGATTTTATCGGTCATGGTTGAGTACGAGGACCAAACTCAGTTAATATGTTCTTCATGGGAGTCTGATTGCAAAAAGCCGATTCTTAAGTTCCCAGCTAATGTACTAAGCCACTTAAGAACGGCCTAATTAACGCTAATTATGACTTTTATCGGTCATGTTGAGTACGAGGATGAATTTTTGCCCAAATGTACTCTACGATATGCTGATTACGAAATGCTGATTCTTAAGTTGCAACTCCATGCACTAATCCACTTAAGAACGGGTCAAAGGTCAATAATTGACCTAATTACGTTTTCGGGAATGACATAATCCGCCATTTCTCTGCAACCGCTTTGGGTAGGAAATTGAAATTTGGTTTATTGTGAAGGTCTAATCATGAAGGTCTAATCATGAGGAATAAGAATCACTTGTTAAATTTTTAATTTTATTGTGCCTTCATGGCTTAAAAACGCAATTAAGCTCCAAAAATGTACCCTTTTGACCCGCCTAGAGATTTTAATTTTATCGGTCATGATCGAGTACGTCCGTAAACCTTATGTTAAAATGTTCGTCTGGGAACCCTGAATACGAAAAACTCATTCTTAAGTGTCCATGTGATGTACAAATCCACTTAAGAACGAGAAATAGGTAGAAATGCACTCCATGACCCGAGGTCCAGTTTATCGGTCATAATTGAGTACATCCACAAAACTGACGTCAAAACGATTGTCTAGCATCCCTGAATCAGAAAAAGTTATTCTTAAGTATCCATGTGAGGAAAAAATCCACTTAAGAACGAGTAATATGTCCATTTATGTCAGCCTGTTCAGGTTATCATTGACTTCCTTCATGAAATGATACGTCTTCGTAGTTACAGTAAGATAAGCAATATCATTAGTTTTCGGAGTTCATGCAATGGAGTCATCAGCCATAGATATTTTAGGACAATAGGACATTGCATGGCCTATTCTTTCTGTGCCTTCTGAACTTCGAGCTCTAGTGACAGACGTGGACAGAGGACACACATATTGATTAAAAGAATAAAATTTAATCAAAATCTAATCAGAATTACCCGTAACACTGTTACAATATTACAATATTACAATTGCAATGTTGAAAATTGCAGGCCCCTGGCATACAGGCAACGGGTACTTTGCGTCAGAATCTTAATTTTGTGTGGTCATTAGCTTGCGAATTAAATTTAAAACCTAATTGTTTTGCTGAATCATTCAGTCGGTATGGTCGCACGGCATCTATTCGTCCGGTCATGGACTTCAGCTTAGCCATTTCTGTTCATTCATGGATCATTCAGCATTCTCTTCCTCATCAGAAACTCCTTCCTCTTCATCAGATGATGCAACCTCTAACCTTTCGTCACTCTCGTCATTCTCCAATTCATCCGAGTCAGTTTCTTCCTCCGGAACCATCGTTTCCGGTAGCTGTTGGTCTTCAAACCAGATTGGGGTGTAGGCTCCCTCAATCAGTTCCCATCCATCTTTCTCTGAAGGGTGTTGCTGAATGGTGACTTCATCGGCATGTGTCCACATTCTGGAAACGAATGCAGCTCTCTTGATATGGGTGATGATTTCAGATTCACACGGCGGTATTCCGCTTGCATCAATGCCCTTAAGTTTGTCCAAGGGGTTCTTTCCAGTGGACTTGGGTCGGTATACCTTTTCAAAGGCCTGGAATCTGCATTTGTTGAGGGAGGTACCTTCTTTCTTTGCCCCGTAGATCGTCGCTGTGTACTTCAGCAAGATCTCCTGACTCCTTTGGCTTGGGTCTGCATCTGTTCCTATGTCTCTGAATGCCTTCTGTACCTCCTTGTCTTTTTCCAACAGCACGAATGGCCGCTTCTTTCCCTTGCGCACAAATGCTGAAGTATAATCGGACCCTGTGAAGGAATGAAATCCAGGGAGGGCTGCGCACACGTTCTGACCCAATGACTTCGCAACAGACGATATCCGACACAGACATAGCCGTTGTTTTACTACATCACTGTCATAAGTTTGCTGGTACCGTGTGGATGGATGTTGGTACAACATCGAAGAGAGATAGACGATTCATCAACATATCGTCTGTTGCGAAGTCATTGGGTCAGAACGTGTGCGCAGCCCTCCCTGGATTTCATTCCTTCACAGGGTCCGATTATACTTCAGAATTTGTGCGCAAGGGAAAGAAGCGGCCATTCGTGCTGTTGGAAAAAGACAAGGAGGTACAGAAGGCATTCAGAGACATAGGAACAGATGCAGACCCAAGCCAAAGGAGTCAGGAGATCTTGCTGAAGTACACAGCGACGATCTACGGGGCAAAGAAAGAAGGTACCTCCCTCAACAAATGCAGATTCCAGGCCTTTGAAAAGGTATACCGACCCAAGTCCACTGGAAAGAACCCCTTGGACAAACTTAAGGGCATTGATGCAAGCGGAATACCGCCGTGTGAATCTGAAATCATCACCCATATCAAGAGAGCTGCATTCGTTTCCAGAATGTGGACACATGCCGATGAAGTCACCATTCAGCAACACCCTTCAGAGAAAGATGGATGGGAACTGATTGAGGGAGCCTACACCCCAATCTGGTTTGAAGGCCAACAGCTACCGGAAACGATGGTTCCGGAGGAAGAAACTGACTCGGATGAATTGGAGAATGACGAGAGTGACGAAAGGTTAGAGGTTGCATCATCTGATGAAGAGGAAGGAGTTTCTGATGAGGAAGAGAATGCTGAATGATCCATGAATGAACAGAAATGGCTAAGCTGAAGTCCATGACCGGACGAATAGATGCCGTGCGACCATACCGACTGAATGATTCAGCAAACAATTAGGTTTTAAATTTAATTCGCAAGCTAATGACCACACAAAATTAAGATTCTGACGCAAAGCACCCGTTGCCTGTATGCCAGGGGCCTGCAATTTTCAACATTGCAATTGTAATATTGTAATATTGTAACAGTGTTACGGGTAATTCTGATTAGATTTTGATTAAATTTTATTCTTTTAATCAATATGTGTGTCCTCTGTCCACGTCTGTCACCAGAGCTCGAAGTTCAGAAGGTACAGAAAGAATAGGCCATGCAATGTCCTATTGTCCTAAAATATCTATGGCTGATGACTCCATTGCATGAACTCCGAAAACTAATGATATTGCTTATCTTACTGTAACTACGAAGATGTATCATTTCATGAAGGAAGTCAATGATAACCTGAACAGGCTGACATAAATGGACATATTACTCGTTCTTAAGTGGATTTTTTCCTCACATGGATACTTAAGAATAACTTTTTCTGATTCGGGGATGCTAGACAATCGTTTTGACGTCGGTTTTGTGGATGTACTCAATTATGACCGATAAACTGGACCTGGGGTCATGGAGTGCATTTCTACCTATTTCTCGTTCTTAAGTGGATTTGTACATCACATGGACACTTAAGAATGAGTTTTTCGTATTCAGGGTTCCCAGACGAACATTTTAACATAAGGTTTACGGACGTACTCGATCATGACCGATAAAATTAAAATCTCTAGGGGGGTCAAAAGGGTACATTTTGGAGCTTAATTGCGTTTTTAAGCCATGAAGGCACAACAAAATTAAAAATTTAACAAGTGATTCTTATTCCTCATGATTAGACCTTCACAATAAACCAAATTTCAATTTCCTACCCAAAGCGGTTGCAGAGAAATGGCGGATTATGTCATTCCCGAAAACGTAATTAGGTCAATTATTGACCTTTGACCCGTTCTTAAGTGGATTAGTGCATGGAGTTGCAACTTAAGAATCAGCATTTCGTAATCAGCATATCGTAGAGTACATTTGGGCAAAAATTCATCCTCGTACTCAACATGACCGATAAAAGTCATAATTAGCGTTAATTAGGCCGTTCTTAAGTGGCTTAGTACATTAGCTGGAAACTTAAGAATCGGCTTTTTGCAATCAGACTCCCATGAAGAACATATTAACTGAGTTTGGTCCTCGTACTCAACCATGACCGATAAAATCAATTTTGGGGGTACTTTGAGAGTGCCCCCGGGGGGCTGTGCACGAGTGCCAAACTTAAGAATCCACATTTTGGGGTTCCCACCCATAGTCCTACACATTCCAGGTGTCAAACCTTTCGTACTCGACATGACCGATAAACCTCTGCTAGCTCCCAGACTATATGATGGGCATCACCGCTTCACACTATGTTCATGTTACTATGGTTGACTTTTTGTATTTGTTGCCAATGCTGTTACATAAAATATGTCTTTGGATTATGAACGCTGAAATTCATTAATGGACGACGGTTGAATATTGAATGGCGGACTAGTTTCCGATGACAAACAAAAATAGATTGTTTGCATGAAAATCTATATTGTAACTGTGTGTATTTTGACAGACTGTTAGAATGTGAAGATAGATGCAAATTCGTATTTATAGACGCTCTACAGCACAGCTTCAACCAACAACCAATTGTGGGGGTGTTGGCAATTCTTCATGGTTCCTTGTGCGGCGAACTTCAACATATGTTTAGCTTCAAGGGAATAGTTCGCACTTACAAAGCTATTACCATACGATCAACATAACGATAGTTAACACATTTCGACACTAGGCGAGGTATGGTAATCATTGAGGGGTATTTTATACCGTGTGTGTGCTGTGAATTGCCTTCATATTTACTTGAAAAGGTGGAAGAAAATTCGATTCCTTTATCTACTTCATCTCAATTCATTGTTTCTTTAACCACGCGAGACTTACACCGAGGTCTGTATAGTCTGTTCTCACCTTTGGCCGCACTAAATGAGTGTTCGACATTCCGAGTCCTAGGTGGGAATTCTACTCAAAGATAATTGTAAGATTTGGTTTCCATCCACGGGGTTATTAAAGGTGAACAAAAGGGGAATGAGCGGAACTGCGGTTACAATAAATAGCCATATTTTCGAAACACTACGAAGGAAGTAAAACTCGTATTTGATCCTGGTTTGCTACACTTACATGTAGTCGAAAACAATCTCACAGAAGCCAAGCATCAGATTATACTATATACAAGGCATTCGTTCAACTATATGATGTTATCCATGATTTTGACAAGATTTCTGTTTCCAGTGCGCAAAGATCAAGAATGACATCGTTGGATCAAAGAAGCGGAGGATGAGCATGAGCGCCCAAAACATTTAGCCCGCCTTCGGTATCTTCATCTCTCTGATTTAAGAGACAGTCGACTTTTTTCGCCAATTGCCGGTTGTCGGAGGAGGATTAATGGACGAAGCAGACGACAGGTGATACGCGCGCTATCGACTGATCGGACCAGCTCGACCCTTCGTTAGCATTCTCCAGAGGCCACTGAGTCAACACCACAGGAATAATTTGGCTTATTTTTGTGACAGTTTTGTTTGATTAAGACGTGCATCATTGCCAGTTAATTGGGTTGCCAGCGTAGCAAAAACATCTGCCTTCCAGATTACTTTGGACATGGAAAGAAAAAGAACATATCTCCCTTGAGTATGCTCGACTGGGCTGGATTTTGCATATTCCAGCATATTCTACACTATAGAATGAGAATATACACTACATGAGTATATCCCCAAACCCTCATAATCCATCCCAAGTCTCTATATGCACTTCCTGTTTGGGGAAGAGAGGAACGTTAAGAGCTGACAATTAATGATTCATGTGGTGTATAATAGATTAATTTGACTAATACGTCGCTTTAATATATCATGGATGAATTACCAATTTAAGACGTACTCGAATTTCCGAATATGTATGCAAATAATTAATTTGACCTACACATCACATCAACTTGAGTTGACTCGGATATGTTATATGCATATTTTAAGTTCCTTCTCTGATAAATGCAAAAATTACTGGAGGATGGCTGTGCGCGTGATGTTCTTGATAACGGATGAGCAATTTCCGAATGCGCCCCTCCGGAAGTAGGTTAATGCACATGAGGTATAGGCGAGTTTGATTTAGTTCAATTATAGTCGTCAGATCTGGAATTTCTTATTCAGCCCCCCCGCCCACCTCACAGAGGGATTTCCGCGTCAATGATCGAAAGACAGTTAACACGATTTTCATTCAGGCATAAAATGAAAATTTAGTTTCTTGAAAGAGGGAAGCGGTCAACAGTTTGGAATGATATGACAGCAAGACATCATGATGTTTTATTCGTAATCTTCTTGTCACTGGCAAGTATTCTTGATAAATTGGTTGAAAACGACTGACGGATCGATTGCATTGAGTTTCTGTCAAATTAAATACCATAAAAGTGTTTCAAGCAACATATACAATTATCGCCCAGGTAGACGATCCTTGTCTAGAACCAAGTCTCGCAATCCGCATATGCCTTGTGTGCGTCAGACTCTAGCCATACACACAAGATAAATTTCGTTCGCGTGGGGGATGTGTTGAGATAACGGTGGTATCAACGTATTATCACGTGACCCTTGCAGGAGTGACAGATAAATATAGATTATCACTACGAGTGCTCATTTATCTGATTTTTATCACACGAGTTTGATAAAACCCATATGAAACGAGCTTTAGCGAGTTTCATATGGGTTTTATCAAACGAGTGTGATAAAAATCAGACAAATGACCACGAGTGTTATAATTTATTTCTCACATCAAATTAATGTTGAAAAATATCCAAAAATATAGTTAGCAAACTGTAAGGGTGTCATATGGGTGTATCACGTTGCTTTTGGCTGCAGTGATGTGAGAAACACGGGTAAAGGATGTTGCGTCTGTGTAAGTAATATAGACCTCAGTTATTTCATCAGTGTAAGTAATATAGACCTCAGTTATTTCATCAGTGTAAGTAATATAGACCTCAGTTATTTCATCAGTGTAAGTAATATAGACCTCAGTTATTTCATCTGTGTAAGTAATATAGACCTCAGTTATTTCATCAGTGTAAGTAATATAGACCTCAGTTATTTCATCACAAGGAAATTATTAGGAAATACTATAATAGGATCTGGAAAGGAATCCGCTAATTGCATGGCTCTAGTGAAATCTTTCATTCTAGTCGGAGATGGAATCCTCGGTGATTTATTTCATCCTATCGGATGAATGAAGTGTTTGGTATGGAAAACACTCCAGATAATTGATTCAGTAGACCTGAAACCATTTGAGCTTTACGCATATTATACGATCGGTTAACTTTTCGTGACAGTAATCTGTGGTACATTGTTCGCAGAGAGCATTGCCAGTTTAATCGGCAAAGCATCTTCCAAATTGTATGTATTGTACTGTATCCATGTATTCAAATGTGGCATTTGTGCAAAATGAGACTGCTCAAACGCTGTATTTCTTCTTGTGTACCGATAGTGACTTCAAATAAACATACTGAGAAAGTGGCTCCAAAGCGGTGAAAGTCCTTTATCCTTTTGACCCGTTCGGATATAATTAGCCAACCCGGATCCTGAAACCGGACGGAACACTATAAGCGAAACAAAAATGATTCTACAACGCAAACGTTAACCGAGGAAGCATGATGAAGAACTTTTATCCCAACTGCGGGCGTTGAAATTTACGAAAAACAATGTATTCAACATTCTATGTAGACTGGATGAGAGTCTATTTCATATGTACTATTTAATAATAATAAAATGATCTTTAATTGATACATGGCAGTGTGACTATGCATCACAGGACCTACGAAGTAAGGTAGGCATTAGGACAGGCACTGAGCTCTTGGCAATCCCCCCCCCCCCCCAGCCCCAAGTTGAAATCCTGCCTATATTAAGATGGGCACATGCAGCCCAAGTCAGAATCACCAGAGATTTTCATCAAAAATCACCAGAAATTTTCGATTAAAACAATATTGAATATTTTGTTGAAGATTAAAAGTGATGGGATTGAATGAATGGTTTACCAGTGCTGATGTGAATCTGTGACACACCAACACACTCTGTGGCAGTGATTCTGTGACACACCAACACACTCCGTGCCAGTGATTCTGTATCCCTTAATCAAGGAATCAAAATTTGAAATGACAAGAAAAATTTAGACATAATTACACATGTAATGTTTTTGTTTAAATTATATCCCAGTGTGATACTTTTCTACAGTATCAGTACTATGTTACTATCTGTAGCGGTTGAAACCCAGTAAAACTTAAACAATTAAAACCAGTAAAGAAATTTGTCTGTTGAATAACAGAAAATATGGTATGGAGATTTGAATGAGTAAACTACTAAACAACTTACATGATACCAACAAAATTTCCCAACACAAGCTGATAAATTCCTTGGGTGGCTTGCAGGATGGCTTTGTTTCACCCTCAGTAAACTTTTATCATTGTCGCTCACAGGCTAATCTGAAGGATACCACATCTATCTTTGTTCTGCTGGGTTATTGCACAGTCTGACTTAATTGGTTGATGTAGGATATTTCACCAGCAGTGGCAATATGACCTAAATTTGAAGCCTAATTTGGTCGGTGATGACATGTTTGGATGTGAAATAGGATACACGTTAAAGACCACAGTTACTATCTATAACGATATACTTACTTCTGTGTATTAAGAATGTAATGGTAATGTTGGTAATAGCAGTGAAGATAAATGCACTAACAAATGATGGAAAATTATCATTTCCTATTTCATTATCCCATCACGTTTTGTACTGTGTTATATACAATGTATACAGTGAAACATACAGCCAATGGTTCCCAATGGACATGACAGTGCAGTCGCTGAGCTATCAATAAATAATAAAAAAAATAATTAAAAATCAAATTTTCATCAGAATCCGGTCAGCTCAGAACTTGCTGGCAACAATGCCCTAATGCACGTTCATGCCAAAAATCATGGTTCTAATGTCAATGGTTCTCCTTATTTTGCCGACGAAAGGATTCGGATGGACTGACTCACTCACTCATTACCGGACAATTTGCGATCTGTAGCCTACTTCGTAGGAATATACGTTTGGTAAGTAAATAAATAAAATGAAATAAAAATGGGAAAAATGCATTTGTTAATAGGCAGAGTTACTTCCCTTTGTTTCCCCTTTAACCCTACCTGGCCGGGGGGGGGGCGGAAAGTGCCCCCCCCCCCCCCCAGTGAACTTTTCTCTGCTGCTCCAAAACGACAACACCGAGGAGGCTGAAACTTGGTGACTTTTAAGCTTATCTTATTGGGGTCATTTTCAATAACCCCCGGGCAGAGGATCATGGGTAAATTCAAAATGGCGGCCATGTGGTATACGCGAAAGTCGTGTTTTTCAATCTTTTCGCTCCATTTCTTCACATTTCCCTAGCCTAAAAGGCCTTAAAAGTATTTGATTTATGCAAAACTAATTATTTTCTATTTTATTAGATTTTTTTCGAGAGAAAAATCTGAAAAATGAAAATTTCGAAAAATCGATCCCAAAAAGGCCGAAAAATGGCTTCCGAGAAGATTACGTCACTGTGACGTCATCATGGCGGCCATCTTGGACTGTTTTGCATTTTCCGGTAGAGCTTGAACCCAAGATACTGTGTGGTAAGTTTCAGCGCTCTAGCCTTAGTGGTAGAGAAAATATATAGGGGGGCACTTTCCGCCCCCCCCCCCCCAGGCTGCGATACACCCCAAATCGCCCAGGCCAGATAGGGTTAAAATACATTATGAAACAGGGACTGGATCCAGTCTACAGTCTAAATGAAATTCAATCCTTCACAGTCTTATTATGAGTGTCCAAATGTTGGTCTATTCATTCTTGTATGGCCGGACAACTAGTCATCGTTGGAATTTAAATGGTTGTTTTGAAGTAGGTAAAGCAAATAGAGAATCTGTGGTTTCTCAAATGACTTTCTGGTTTCGGAGATCTTCTCGTGTTCTCCAGTCGTGGTCAATTAAAAAAAAACCATAAAATTTCACAGAAAAAAAAATTCAATACCAAACTTCGAAAACTGACCCAGAGTTATTTTGTTGGATGGCTGTTATGCTTTGCAAAGCCATCAACTGAATGAAAATAACATTTGAAAATGGAAAAACCTTTGAAAATGGAGGCTAGTTTTATCTTCCCCTGTAATCATGTAAAACGTTGCTATGCCCATGGAGTATACTGGCTTTTATCATCTGAAATTGGTTCTACTTTGCTACTGGAGTTGCTGCTAATTGCCTCTCCATAATAGTAGCGTCTGCTGTTGTTCATCTGCAGTGCCGCCGTAATGTCCAATAATAAGTTAAATAAAAGTTCGACATAGTCACGATAACATAAAATAAGGTGGATAGATTTCCCTGCTATCTGTTATTCGTACAAGCTATCAGCGTTTGCTTTAAATATTTACATTCTAATTAGCAAGCAATACACTGAATACTGCCACACTCGACAAAATAATTTACACCAGTTCATTCGGGTGTGAGGAAATGTCTTATGCAGGAACATTGGCCATCTTTTCTTTTATAGACGGCATCCCATTTAAACACACTGACAGGGGTTCCCTTGTTCTTCGTATTAAATCTCGCTTTAGCAATTCATCAGTGTTTCGACCCTTCTCACCGCGAGCACAATTGTCTGTCAGTGTGAGAACATTCGCCTGTGAAAGGAAACTAAATAAGCATCCAAGCTTCCTATCAATATCCCTTTCCCCTGCGTCATGCCGAAGCGAATAAAGATATGTATTAGATAAGATTTGAGGTCACGAAGGTGACCGATGTCCGGGATTATCTTGTCTATTACATCGGGCTGGTACTGTCTGCTACCTAGAATCACTAGCAGCATGATGGCGCCGTCCAACTCTAGCTTCCTAACACAAGATATAATTGAATTTCTGTGATCTTTGAACACCGGATAGTGCACAACCACACAGAGGCCGACGCCCCGTGACGAATATCTATGTACCACCCAATTTTCAATCATTCTCCCCCCTTCGAGTGAGATTTGGAAACTTTTGGAAAATTAATATTATCATTCGCCACTCCCGAATACCATAAATCTTCTCTCTATTACGTTTTTTGTATATTCTATCATAGACTAGAAGCTCACGTCAGATCTGTCATTCAGTAGCCAGGAAGAAGATATATATATTCATGTGAAGGAAGAAGATATATATATTCATGTCAAGGAAGAAGATATATATATTCATGTCAAGGAAGAAGATATATATATTCATGTCAAGAAAACAAACATGGTCAAAGAAGGTGTACCAGAGTGTACCAGAATGTACCAGAATGTTTGAACAAAATCTATCTGCATCCGAAGGAAATTTTAAAACCGGGAAAAAAGAAAATCCCAAAGAGGTCATTCATATTGAGCTTGTTTTTACTTCCATCTGGATTTCGTCTAAAATAACACATACCAGTTCAGCTTGTTACTAGCTAGCGTGTGCGTGTACGACTCCCAAGTGCAAATGTCTGCATGTCTAAAATCAATTCGAGATGAACGAGTAGGAAAGTCTATCCTCAAATAAGAGCATGTGAAGAAGCCCAATACAAATGGCATGAAGGTTGAAAAAGCTGTTTAGTAAAATCCTCACATAGTAAACAAATGCATCTGAAATTGACGGATATCACTAACAGCCATACCCCTCAATATATAAACAGTTTCAATTTCCGTCGTTTGCGTTCCCGTGATCTTTCTCGATGCCACAGGTTCATGTATACTCGCAATGAAGAATTAATCCGTTCGCGAAGGCTTCATAAGAAATGTAATACCAAAAGATAATCCTGGCCGACTGGGCTGATATCCTATCATGTCCTCCTGATGAACTGTACTGTGAATGTATCTGGAAAGATGAATGACAAACTGCATTCGATTATAGTTTAAGAACGCGCAACATCCGGAGTTATTTTGCTAGAAACATTCGGTTGACTTTGAAAATCCTGGACCACTTCACCGACATACATGTATGAGAGAAAAGCGATTAATTCCGCGAGCAAAAGATGAAATGTTCGCACACAAGAATGAAGGGACATTGATATCGTTCTCGGTTTCAAAATGGAGATCTCTGGCTCCCTACAATACGGCCTTAGTCCGCACATTTGACCGATAGCCCTCGTCTGAAATTCAATCATCTTTCGCCCTGCACGCCATCACAGCAGACGCATGCGAACGTGTAATACATGCGATGACGATAACATGCCTCGAAAGACTGGGTTTATCGATCTTGGACCATGGACACTCAGAGAAAACGTTGGTTACATGTATGGTGTTCTCGGTTCTCAATTCTCTTTCATTTTTAATTTTCGACTAGTACTCTTCTTAGCAGAAGACAAATATTCTCAGTATGTAAGTTGGAGCTGCTGCGGATACTATGTACGCAGTGTGTTTGTCCTCCTTGTTATTATCATTGAACATCGGCGGATCATTTAACGTCACATTCACGTCTTCTGCTTGGAAAGAATGTTTCGGCCAATTAGTTTCATGCTATTTGAGGCAAGAATAATGGAAACAAAGGCACCAAAGATTAGATTATAATTTGCATCAAAAGAATTTATACAGTTCAGAATCTTTTGCCTCTTCCTTTTATTTGGTTCCTGAGTTACGGCAAAAACAAATTTATACGAATCGAGGAAGCGAGGCATAATAACGCCCATCCCCTTCCATGCCAGATAAAGCATAAACATGAACGACGCTGCTCACAGATATGATGCCTCACGGGGAATATGCCTATTTTAAATTTCCCTTTCAGCCAAATTCCAATTGAAGTTGTAGTTTTCGAAGCTAGCATGCATTCCAGCTATATATTGTATTGCCCATTAACCAACAAACTTTCAGTGGAAATCTGTCGGCTATTATACAAACTAGTGTACAACCCCTCCTTCGAATGGAGAAAAAACAAATGGGAGCACTACAGAACATAATTTTATGTGCGAAGGTGATTAGTTTTCAAAAACTTACAATATCCTCTTTCCTATTTCCTATGTTCCTATTGATATAAATGTAGAACCGGAATGTGATTGATGGAGCTAAATTATTAATTATAAAAATTATTTTTACTAATTATTTTCTAATTAACTAAATCCATATTGCATGCCGAAGTTTTTTAAGCGTAACTTATCAACATTTATATGCAGGTAGGCTTACGTTCATATCCCCTTTTCCCTTGTATTTAGTCTGAATGAATGATTGACATGACATCGAACCGAAAATATGTCCAGACCAGATTAGGTTCTCTGCACCGATACTCACGTATATGTATATGCATTTTGCATATGAACATGTAATATTCTAGGAATACAGCTGGAGTTATGTCATAGAGATTCCCTGTCCTCTTGCCTCTTGAATCCGTCTCTGAACCCGTCATATACACCTTTCAATGGCTGTCGATAAACGAACACATGTTTATAACGTTTATATCATGGACGAACACATGTTACGTTTATAATGTTTATATCATGTTCCTGGCCCCAACCTCGCCAATTCTATAGCTATATTTATCTTGACTAAGTTTGACTCTGACGGCAACCGGACCAAAAAGTTTCCGACCTCTTCGGGCGTTGGATACCCTTTTGGATCACCCTATGCCCCCGCATATTCCCTGCCAAGGTGATTGTGATTTTGTTTTTGTTTTGCTTTATGTCAATTATCCGAATCTCATATCTGTCTTCATAAAATTGTAGGGCACTCAGCCCCATCCCAAACAAACCGCCCTCAATTGGGAGTAAGATGCCCTTTATTATTTTATGTTACCCTCATTGACCCCGATACTGCCAGGACGGTGGACACTCCAATAGAGACACTTTGGAAAATTATGGTGAGATCCTCCCTAATATATTTCTATACAGGGGCTAAAATTGTACAGGGAAACATCGTAGTATCTCCAGTCAAAATATCTATAACTTAGACCATTTTCTTTTCTTGCAGATAATGGAAAAAATCTGAATAAAACAACATATCTTATTGAGGTATGAGATCAAATGAAATTTGCGTAGATCGGTATTCTTGCAAATCTCCAGAGTAAATTCGTCATTGTCCCAGCAGACAAAGCTCCAAATAATATAATATTCATATGTAAATATTACTATTACCAGGTGCTGGTTAAAGAATTGAGTGTAGACCTATCATCATCAAATACGTCTACTTACTCTCAAACTTCATTTACTCTGGAAGATCTATTTAACAATCACAAAACGTTTCTCAGGGAAAGAGGTATTTGTCTTCCAACTAATCATAACGACATACCAAAAGTATACTGGACTCCCAAAATGCATGAATCACCATACAAAGCTAGATTCATAGCTGGTTCTAGAAGCTGCACCACCAAGCTTCTTTCAACCCTATTGAAGAGGGCCCTTCAGGAGGTAAAAGCATTTAGGGAAAGGTATTGCGCCACTATTTCTAAAAACTCTGGCGTTGAATGTATGTGGATATTAAAAAACTCAAAATGTCTCACGGAGGAACTTGATGCTAAAGGTCACATACCGTACAGACATGTATCCACATGAGATTTCTCGACTCTCTATACTACAATCTCTCATCAGGACCTTATTGACCGTCTAAGTTCATTAATAGTATCTGTGTTCAAGAAAACTGATCGTAGATATATTAATGTCGGAAGCCATAACGCATTCCTTAGCTCTACTACATACAAGAGATATCATTCATGGGATGTTTCTTTGTTTATAGAGTTCGTAGGCTACAGATCGCAAATTGTCCGGTAATGAGTGAGTCCATCCGAATCCTTTCGTCGGCAAAATAAGGAGAACCGTTGACATTAGAACCTTGATTTTTGGCATGAACGTGCATTAGGGCATTGTTACCAGCAAGTTCTGATCTGAAATAATTCTGATTTAAATTAGATTGATAATTAACACTTCAGTATATTGTTATAGATATGTGAACTGTAGCCTTTAACGTGTATCCTATTTCACATTGGCCACATCAGCTTCAAATTCAGGTCAAATTACACACAGCTAAAAATACCCTGTCCCACTGTATGTACCGGTTATGCTGAGGAGAATGACATAGAATCATTATTATCTTGTGCAGAGAAGGTGTTGGTCTTGGGTTGAATTACCGTAAACTACATAAATGCTACCTTTCTACTATAGTACTATATATAAAAATTTGTTGTATTGTTGGGAAAATAATGCGATTCAAAAAGTTGTTTTGATCCCGGACAAGGGCAATGAAAACCATTAAAGATATGTAAATGTATTTTCACACGTAAAGCTTGAAATCTACTGAACCTATATTATTCAATCTGTTTCCTTTAATTAAAAAATTGTAAAATTAAATGGGCGATCGTTATTTTGGAATGAAGGCGCATTAGGAGACTGTTACCAACAAGTTCTGAGCTGACCTGCTTTTGATGAAAATTTCTGGTGATTTTTGATGAAAATCACTGGCGTTACTGGGCGGTGCCCATCTTAATATAGGCAGGATTTCAACTGGGGGTGGGGATTTCCAAGAGTTCAGTTCGCGTTCGAGTCCTAATGCCTACTGTACTTCGTAGGTCCTGTGACGTTAGTCACACTGCTCATGTGTTTATAGAGTTGCTTGAATTTCTCATTAAAAATATCTATGTGAAATTTGGCAACACAATATATCAACAGCATATAGGTATTCCAATGGGTACTAATTGTGCACCCCTGTTGGCTGACCTGTATCTGTTCTCTTATGAATATGACTATATGCAGGCGCTTTCAAAAACCGATCCATTCAAAGCCCGTTCCTTCTCATTCACTAAACGCTATATAGACGATCTTCTCGCTGTGGATAACCGCTATATAAATGAGGCAGTGAAGGATATATATCCACCTTCACTGGATTTGAAGGAAACTACAGACAGCCCTACAGGCACACCATATTTAGATCTATATCTCTATAAAAATGAAGCGGGCATTCTCTCTCGTCGACTTTATGACAAAAGAGATGATTACAATTTCGACATCGTAAACTATCCCTTTCTGGACAGTAATATTCCATTACATATATATTACATATCTCGCCTAGTAGCATTTGCTAGATCCTGTGTTAATTGTGACGATTTCAATCAACGTCACAAAACATTGTTGCAGAAACTTATTAAACAGGGCTATTCCTCCAAGCGCCTCTACTCAAAGTTTCTCAACTTTGGCGACACATATCGCATGCTGATCTATGGCGTTACGTTTCGTAACTTGTGTCTAATTCCGCTTAACCCGGGGCTAGGGGTCGTATGAACCCATGTACTTCAAGCTCCTCATGGTTCTCATATGAACAGTCACAATCAAAGCGTGACTGAGATACACCATTCTCTAGATAACGACTTTAGAACGATTATTATGGATTAAGAATACTGATCAGCGATACGGATTTTATATTTTTGGAACATCATGATGTCTTGTCGGCATCATTGAAAACTGTTGACCGCTTCTCTCTTTCAGGAAACTAGCCTATGTTTAGGTATACTATGATTGTCCTTTTTGGATTTGGTGCTAATACTGTTATATGGATATGGAATAGGTCTTTGGATTATGGACGCGGATATTCTTTAATGGACGACGGCTGAATTATGAATGACGGACTAGACGCTTGTATTTTCATTCCGTGTATGCCTGGATTCTGCTGGTGGACAAGTTGTCCCCGAGGCCGAGCCCCTGCACATCCCTACACTCATAATGAAAGTAACAAAAGAAAATAATTGTAAGACAGATCCGAGGAACCTTAGTGCAGGTACCTCGGCCGAGTCTCTAACAGTTCGAAATGCACTAAGACCTTTTTCAATCCAAATGACAGATATATTTCTGACAGCAAAGCAAGGTCACGACATCAAACCTTGTAATATCACGCTTGATGATTGTTAGCACCGAATTCTACATGTAGTAATGTCAAGATTTCTAAGTGTGGACATCGTGGGTGTCTCACGTGTCCACTCTTTAATACTTCAGCTTCATTTAGCTCCGCGCTAACTGGTAACTCATATTCTGTTAACTCGTATGTTGATCTTAATTGTTCTACTACAAGCTGTATTTATTTAGTTTCCTGTAAGAAGTGTGGTCAACAGTATGTTGGCAAGACCACCCAAAGACTCCATCTTAGGGTGAACGGTCACAGAAAATCCGTTAGGAAAAAACAATTGCTGATAGGTAAGCATTTTTCTGGACCTGACCATGGCTGGAATAACTTTAGTATCCAGATCATAGACGTCGTCTATCCATCTACCAATGACTCCCCCTTTGGATTTGAGAGAAATCCGAGAGCGGGAATTATTCTGGATGCTAGAACTTGGGTCGGTGTTTCCGTTTGGTTTAAATGATAATGTCAGTGGGTTCGGCAATGCTACAAACCGGCGTTCAAATATATCCAACATTACGCAGCTATTTAAACCTCATCAACGGAGGCATCGCAGCCATGGTTGGCGAAAGTTTAATAGTTCGATGATTCACGATCATATCACTTTAAATTATTTAGTGAGTTTATCTAACACACCCAATAGTATACATAGCTTACGTACAGTTCTGTATGCGTTACCTCTGAGAGCTTTAGATCGAATAGCCAGAGATATACAACAATCTGCGTCTTCAGGAAATATAATACCACCAAAAATCAGTAAAGTATGTCAAGATATAGCGTATTTTCGGTTGTATCATTCAGTGAACATAATCGAAACATCTCAAGATCGGCTTTTCTTGAAACTCAACTACTTAGATAAAGGACTGGACATTATTAATTTACCTCGAATCCTGAATGATCCTGAGGTACGCAACGCTGTACCAAACTATTTTAAGTTCACAGAACCTTCTTGCATTTCATATAAGTATACCAAATCTATAGCCACCAAAATATTCAATTACTCCAATGCTGTCAGGGAGTTTGACTGGAATTTATACACGTCAGGAGGCTATAGGTGTGATTGTGAATCGTCGAACTTTATCTATACACCATGCAAACATGTTGTGACTGGTGACCTTGATGTGGTGAGTGATAAGGACGTGAAATTACTCGTGATGAAAGGACCTAAATATAAAGAGCCGAGAAGAATATATCTGAAGGCTGACCAGAAGATAGTCCTGTCTGCATTGGAACAGTACGTCATTGATTGGTCGAAGCGAGAAAAAGTTGAACCTACAGTACTCGCTGATTGGCTGGACCTCACCAAAAGCAAGGTCGTTGAAACAATCCGCCATTTTGACAGAAGTACTCTTCCCCAAGCAAAATAAGTACTGAGAAACCTCAATTCGCAAGAAGTTCTTGCAAATCTCCAGAGTAAATTCGTCATTGTCCCAGCAGACAAAGCTCCAAATAATATAATATTCATATGTAAATATTACTATTACCAGGTGCTGGTTAAAGAATTGAGTGTAGACCTATCATCATCAAATACGTCTACTTACTCCCAAACTTCAATTACTCTGGAAGATTCATTTAACAATCACAAAACGTTTCTCAGGGAAAGAGGTATTTGTCTTCCAACTAATTATAACGACATACCAAAAGTATACTGGACTCCCAAAATGCATAAATCACCATACAAAGCTAGATTCATAGCTGGTTCTAGAAGCTGCACCACCAAGCCTCTTTCAACCCTATTGACGAGGGCCATTCAGGAGGTAAAAGCATTTCGGGAAAGGTATTGCGCCACTATTTCTAAATACTCTGGCGTTGAATGTATGTGGATATTAAAAAACTCAAAATGTCTCACGGAGGAACTTGATGCTAAATGTCACATACCGTACAGACATGTATCCACATGGGATTTCTCGACTCTCTATACTACAATCCCTCATCAGGACCTTATTGACCGTCTAAGTTCATTAATAGTATCTGTGTTCAAGAAAACTGATCGTAGATATATTAATGTCCGAAGCCATAAAGCATTCTTTAGCTCTACTACATACAAGAGATATCATTCATGGAATGTTTCTTTGTTTATAGAGTTGCTTGAATTTCTCATTAAAAATATCTATGTGAAATTTGGCAACACAATATATCAACAGTATATAGGTATTCCAATGGGTATTAATTGCGCACCCCTGTTGGCTGACCTGTATCTGTTCTCTTATGAATGTGACTATATGCAGGCGCTTTCAAAAACCGATCCATTCAAAGCCCGTTCCTTCTCCTTCAGGGGCCCTCGGTGGTCGAGTGGTCTAAGGCGCTTCGCTGGTGACCGCTAGCCTCACACCACTGAAGCGGCACGGGTTCGAGCCCAGCTGGTCCATGTGTGAAAGTTTGTCAGTTACTTGCCGAAGGGCGGTGGCTCTCTCCGGGTACTCCGGCTTCCTCCACCAACCAAACTGACTGTCACCATATGAGTGAAACAAACTTGAGTGTGACATCAAGCCAAATTCCCTCCCTCCCTCCCTCCTTCTCCTTCACCAAACGCTATATAGACGATCTTCTCGCTGTGGATAATCGCTATATAAATGACGCAGTGAAGGATATATATCCACCTTCACTGGATTTGAAGGAAACTACAGATAGCCCTACAGGCACATCATATTTAGATCTATATCTCTACAAAAATGAAGCGGCATTCTCTCTCGTCGACTTTATGACAAAAGAGATGATTACAATTTCGACATCGTAAACTATCCCTTTCTGGACAGTAATATTCCAGTGGGACCTGCATATGGCGTATACATATCTCGCCTAGTAGCATTTGCTAGATCCTGTGTTAATTGTGACGATTTCAATCAACGTCACAAAACATTGTTGCATAAACTTATAAAACAGGGCTATTCCTCCAAGCGCCTCTACTCAAAGTTTCTCAAATTTGGCGATACATATCGCATGCTGATAGCAAAATACGAACGTAGCGTGCAAGATCTATGGCGTTACGTTTCGTAACTTGTGTCCAATTCCGTTTAACCCGGGGCTAGGGGCCGTATGAACCCATGTACTTCAAGATCCTCATGGTTCTCATATGAACAGTCACAATCAAAGCGTGACTGAGATACACCATTCTCTAGATAACGACTTTAGAACGATTATTATGGATTAAGAATACTGATCAGCGATACGGATTTTATATTTTTGGAACATCATGATGTCTTGTCGGCATCATTGAAAACTGTTGACCGCTTCTCTCTTTCAGGAAACTAGCCTATGTTTATGTATACTATGATTGTCCTTTTTGTCGGGTTTACCAAGGGTAAAAACCCTACATTAGTATCACTCTTCAGTTTTTCTTTTTTCTTCTGCACATGTGTAGTTTTGATCTCCTGCCCGGAGACTGTTCTCATTTGATGCCCCTTACAGCATTCACAACAGGCCTCGCACAAGCCATGGAATTCCAGGCGCTAAGAGTAATGGAATTTCGTTGAAAGGACATGGAAAGTCAGAGGAAATATATGTACAGAGTCCGGGAAAATGAGTGGAAAAAAGCTAAGTTATTCTCTGAAGTTCAGCGAAATTTATTGCGGAATAAAAATCCAAACAGCCGTGAAACGTGTTTGCTGGTGACCCTTCGCCAGATTGGAACGAGGTCAGACAGCTCATTTACATATTTTGTGTAGTCCATTGGTTGAACTAAACTCGTGACTGTTTCCCGCTGAATTAATATTCATATTCTGTGACGTGTATTGGTCGAGATCATAATGTCGACAGCTGATTGGCTCACGCTCTTGACATCTGTACTAATTTACGTATCAGAACAGTCGCCATTTGAACTGGCCAAATTCCAGTCGCCATTGTTCGTTGGTTTGGAATTTAGCTTTGGGCTAATTTTGCCGATGCCGGGAAAATGCAAATTTAGTGAACATTGGCTGAGACTGGATGATTATAACTGCGGTTGTCCCGTCACGGTGAGAGGACAGCAACGTACACGGTGTGTCAAACAAATGTGGATCTGTCCAATATCGGCGATGGTCCTTTACGGAGCCATACAAAAATTACAGGATACACAAACTTTACACACATATTCTTGAGGTTGTTCTATAACTATATGGCACTTTATGAATTATTATTACGAATATGAATTTTAATATTTTTGAACATTTTTCAATCTTTGGTAAGCTACCTTACAATAAAAGTTATGATTCATATATAGTGCAAGATCACAAAGATGATCTTCACTTTAGATAAGGAATCGTCCTCAATGCGTTTTTTGATACACACAGCTGGTGGGGATAATTTTTGTCTAAAAAGCACCAAATTGACCATTTGAATAGATAAAGATAAAGAATAATCAAGACCTACAGACAAACACAACCAGACTTACAGTGGTTCAAACCTGCCGTATTTTGCACTTTTCGGTGCATTTACAGTCGACATTTTCTCTCCAAAATTCTCGTTGCAAAATTATGACACCTTTAACCAAAATCATATTTAGACTTATTTGTTGGTCAAAATAGCTAAAATTGGTTTTGGTTAAAGGTGTCCTATTTTTGTAACGAGAGAAAATCCGCACCGAAAAGTGCCTAAAAATACGAAAATAAGCCAACTTACCAACTTTAGTGAGCCATAAATCCGTGTTCGTGCATCTGCAGTCCTTCATTATTTCGGGTCTTATAACTCAGCATGAAGGCTGTACAAAATGGTCCATTTCATATCCCTTTGATAAAAGTGAAAGTTTGGCCCTTCAAACCGAACAGCTTGAGGACGATTCCCTATGTCAAGCGAACACCACCATTCTTCCCAAATATGGGACTAATAAACTCCACTGATGCAAGTAAACCCGACATCAGTACTTTAAGTACTTTGATTGGATTTGGTGCTAATACTGTTATATGGATATGGAATAGGTCTTTGGATTATGGACGCGGATATTCTTTAATGGACGACGGCTGAATTATGAATGACGGACTAGACGCTTGTATTTTTACACCCTTACCCCTTGTATTTTGAATAAAACCTCCAATCAATTTCTTCAGATTCTATCTTAAATCAGGGACATGGTACAATGACATTCTCCGATTTCCACAAAATCCTTCCAAGGGGTGATTGGGGACTTTACTCGCCATTGGTCTCTTACCGTTCCGATCTTAATGCAAATCCACATCGAATCGTATAAGATTTAGCAATTTTGATCTTTCAAATCTTTGAGCGTTCATCAATATTCACGCATGCGCATTCACCGTGGCTGAGGATTGAGAGTGATTCGGGTTACCACTAGGTGGAACAAATTGCGAGCTCAGATATTAACAATTGATCTGACCTGAATAATCAACCGACCCGGAATCCATCCCGTGAAGGCCTGATTAAAATAAGTCAAGTGTAAGATCAAATTCAGCTAGATGAAAATAAAATGAGGTTAGTTGTAGGAAGAAGTGATTTAAGGCGGAAAGGGGTATTGAGTTTGGTGCAAGATTAAAACGAAGCGAGGTGTGAAGAGAAAAAGAAATTGAACGCTTGTAAATTTGAACTGCAAAAAGAGCAACCAATACTTAACCCTGCCTGGCCTGGAAAGCTCATTATGACCCCCTACCAAACTTTCTACGCTATCTTCGAAACGATAAAAAATTAACCTTGTAGTTCATCGTATTGGGGTCAAATTTGAGTCTATTTGCGAAACCCCCTAGCAGAGGACCATGGGAAAATTCAAAATGGCGGCCATGTAGGAACTCGAAAAGAGATGTTTTCGTCGTTTTTCTTCAAAAAGTGGGTAAAAACTATTTTATTTCGCATCAGGTTGATATTTACTAATTCCTCATGCAGTTTTTGTGGAGAAATTACATAAATGAAACATACGAAAAATCTGAGCGAAAAATCGACAAAAAATGCCTTTTTTAAAAAGACGTCACTGTGACATTACATTTTTTGGTAAAGCTTGGCCAAAGGGTATTGTGTGGTAAGTTACAGCCCCCTGCCCCAAGGGGTAAGAATAATAATCAGGGGGCGAAATGGTCCCCCAGGCCGGCACAGGTGCCAAAAAGCCCAGGCCAGATAGGGTTAGGGGGACACGTATAACCTTCTAAGAACAAATGACTGTAAACTAATGATCGATGATGACATATTACCAGGATAACATTGTGTGCGTTGGCCAAAGTTGGTTATGACTCGCGTCTTTTGTGTACCAAAACTCAAATGGAATCAATGCTTGGAATACAGAGGCTTTTATTCATTAGAATTAAGATTATTACCATGTACAATGTGCATACTTTTTACCTAGAGTAGTTCAAATAAAGGTTTCTAGACAAATTTCCCAGAATGAAGTGTTAACGAGTCTAAAGTTTCAACACCTCAATCAGGCACTCGGGCATACTCTCTAACTCAATGAATACTTATCACTAGAGGTTAGCTCGAATTACTCGTAAATCAGCGTTCAAAACTAAACAGCTAAAAGGCATTATTATTACAAAAGGCTCGATGCATTTTGGTTCTCATTGTTCCCCCGGCCCATGGGCGTGTATGTTAATATATTACATGTAACTGTGGGCCACAGGAGTCTGAACCATGGGCGTGTATGTTAATGTATTACATGTAACTGTGGGCCACAGGAGTCTGAACCATGGGCGTGTATGTTAATATATTACATGTAACTGTGGGCCACAGGAGTCTGAACCATGGGCGTGTATGTTAATATATTACATGTAACTGTGGGCCACAGGAGTCTGAACCGTGTAATAAAAGGTAACGGGGGATAGAGCAAAATGACTGTTTTTATCTTCTCAAAATTTCAAGCGCCTATACACTCAAAAGTTTCTCAAATTTGGCGATACATATCGCATGCTGATAGCAAATACGAGCGTAGCGTGCAAGATATATGGCGTTACGTTTCGTAACTTGTCTAATTTCGGTTAACCTGGCGTTAGGGACCGTATAAACCCATGTAGTTTCAAGATCCTCATGGTGTTCCAGACACAATTAAAGCGACTGAGATATATCATTCTCTTTATATCGACTTTGCAAAGATACTCACATGGATTACGGATAATGATCAGCGATACGAATTTGATATTTTTTTGCAACATCATGATGTTTTGCCGGCATCAATGAAAACTGTTGACCGCTCCTCTCTTGCAGGAAACTAGCCTAGGGTTATGTATACTGCGGCTGTTGTTTGTTTTTTGTTGAATTCGGTGCTGATGCTGTAATGGAATATGGAATAGGCCTTTTGATTATGGACGCGGTCATTCTGTAATGGACGATGGCTGAATATTGAATGACGGACTAGACGTTTGTATTAGGAAATATTTCCCGACAGGCCAGCTGGTGAAGAGCGCGAGACATGAAAAGGTAGATAGATCTAGTCTCACTTTGATCTAAGTACATGTACGGTGTTTCACAAAATAATCGATGAGTTTGCAAATTAACTGCCAGAGTAAATCAAATACACGGGTCATTAACTTTAAGTATATCCACTCTGTACTGCACCTACAGGTCAACTGCTGGTTTTACTCCATTAACCCAGCTGTGGACACACATGGCGCTACAAATGAACCTGTCCATTCATGTCAGTGCTTTAGTTAGTCCTCAGAACATATTCGTGTCTGTCAAGAAAATGATTCCGAAATTCATTTCACTGAAGGCGAAAGTATAATTGATATGCAAGCTACCATCGTGAAAGAGCCATTCCATAATTTGGCTAAGATTCATTACAAGTCCACCCATATACAGACCGAATGAAAAACAGTTGAACAGTTACAGAAATAAGTTAAGAATATCTTTTGAAGAATATCTTTTGAAAACACACATATAAGATGAAACTTCCAAGTCATATTAAGAAGTTATCCACCAAGTAGGATAAGCTTCATAGTCAGGGCTGTTGGGGATTTTTTGGTTCACATTCTTCCAAAAGCACCAAATTTGGCCCATATGTCGCCCACACCATACTTTTTCGATTTTTGACGAGCGCCAAGACGGGCGCCCCCTAGGGCCGCCATATTCGGCGAAATTCAATATGGTCGCCACCCGGGTTAGAGGTCAATCGTATTTAAATAACTAAAAGGGCTACAAATATGAATAATAGCACTTTTTAGTGGTTTTGGGGGTCGGAGAATCTGATTGTGATCTTATTTCAACGATTTGAGGTCAATGTCACCCTTTAAGGTCACCCTAAAGGTCATTTTGGGGACAAATTCGCCATTATCAGTGGTTTGGGGGCAAGATATATAAACTGCCTCATTCTATTGGTTTCCAGGGTTGAGTAACCCGAATCTGGCCTTATTTTGGCGATTCGGGGCAATATTTCATTTGAGAGTCGCGATAGAGGTCATCCGAACCAGAGGTCAATTGTAGGTATAACACCAAAAGAACCACAAATAATACCATAGAGGTTTGTGGCATTCTCCGAATCTGATCTTATTTTGAAGATTGAGGTCACCCCATTTTGGGGTCAAAGGTCAAAGATCCACAGTTACCACTAAGAACAATCGAACGAAGATTATTCAGGAACAAATTATATTAAAATACTTCGGAGATGACATCTGCTGACAAAATGCTATAACTATGCCGCTACGCCGCTATGTGTATTTAAATGTTCGAAATACAATACAAAGACAGCTTTAGCAACAATATACCAATGATTATTAGTACATGTACCTATACCTTCTGGCTTGCGCTCTCAAGAAACTGTGAAGTCGGGTCGCACCCAGTAAGGCTGTGGAAGAGGGGTAGTGCCAAGGATTTGACGGACCGAGATCGGAACAAATGGTATGGACTGGAATGTCACAATATTTTTTTCCAGTACCGAAGTCCACTAAGAGTTCCGATAGACCGAGGGTCTCCAAAGACCGGACATCGTTGTCCATCGTGCGAACATAGGCTGTTGTATGACCCTCCTCCGTGGCATGTGCTAGATGCAGGAGGACCCTGGTGTCCGCCTCAGAATGGTTGCACGGTTGAAGTATTGTGAGATCACAACGCCTGTTGAAGAACACGGACTCAAAACGGGTACACAGAAGGAGCTTTCCGCTCACGTCAGTCTTGGAGATCTGTGTGCTGATGAATGAGAACGGCTCCTTTTTGTTAACATTTTTTAAGAAGCCGCTTATCCATTCATACTTCGGGATTTTAAGGGTTCAGGAAAAAGTATTGTGGCATTCCAGGTAAAAATCAGCTGTTCCGATCTTGGTCCGTCAAAGTCCGTGGCACTACCTCTCTTTCACAGCTTAACGGGGTGCAAGACGACTTCACAGTGTCATGGATGTGGCAAAAAGACCGCCTGGGCAGCCTGTACAAGCATATCGGACCCCACCGACACACTAGTGGCTTTCACGCATGATCCTGACACTCTCGAGTCCGTGCATATGGAGCTTATAGAACGCTTCATCGTACTAATGTACAGCAAGGGATGTGGTGCAGCCGGTGTCAATGAGGCCAAGTATCACCTCTTCACTACTGCAACCAGATCGCTGGAAAACATCCCACCTCCCAAGCCGCGCTTTTGCAGCATGTGAAGCGAGTGCTGCTGCAAGCGAGTTTCTACTGGAGTCGCTTCACTCCAGCAGGAAATCCCTGACTTCAGTGAGTGGAGCTGGCACAAAGATTGCACCAGTACATGGCAACCGCTATGGACCACTCTCAGCGACACTTCTATGGCATATGCCATTCTCATGCACTGCGGCTGGCTCAAGGCATGCACGGGAAGATGCAAATGCAACTGTGTCGATGTCCGATACACGAACCTCTGCAAATGCGAAGGCGGGTTGATAACGAGTGCGGTGATGACAAGTAGTATTTATTGCTGGCGTCATTGAGCACAAGCCAGAAGGCATAGGTAGTAAAAGTAATCATTGGTATACTGTTGTTTAAGCGGTCTTTGTTTTGTATTTTGAACATTTAAATGAATGTAGCGGCATAGTTATAGCATTTTGTCCGCAGATGTCATCTCCGATGTATTTTAGTAACATTTGTTCCTGAATAATCTTATTT
The DNA here is from genome assembly GCA_036873755.1 of Hanleya hanleyi. Lineage (NCBI taxonomy): Eukaryota > Metazoa > Mollusca > Polyplacophora > Lepidopleurida > Hanleyidae > Hanleya > Hanleya hanleyi. The sequence continues at coordinate 65,750 of JAVTVY010024836.1, read as the reverse complement.
CGACTGTTTTTAGTAGCAACTGTTGATCTTTGACCTTAATTCTCAAATGAGGTGACCATGACCTCAAATCGTCAAAATAAGGTCCGAATCTAATTCTCCGATGCCACGAAGCCCTATGGTATTATTTGTGATTCTAGCCCTTTTGGTGTTTCCTATAATTGACCTTCGGTTGATCTCTGTTTCGGGTGACCTCTGTCGTGAACCTCACATGCAATATTGCCTCAAATTGTCAAAATATGGCCAGATTCGGGTTACTCAACCCCGAAAATCAATAGAATGAGTTAGTTTGTATATCTCCACTAAAAACCACTAAAAATGACGAATTTGACCCCAAAATGACCTTTAGGGTGACCTTGACCTCAAATCGTTGAAATAAGATCAGAATTAGATTCTCCGACACTAATAACCACTAAAAAGTTGTATTATTCATGATTCTAGCCATTTTGTTGTTTTAAATACGATTGAGCTCTAACCCGGGTGGCGGCCATAATGAATTTCGCCAATATGGCGGCCCCAGTGGGAGACTACCTTGGTGCCCATTAAAAATCGAAAAGGTATTGTATGGGAGACATATGGGCCAAATTTGGTGCTCTTGGAAGAATCTGAACCAAACAGTCCCTTTTATGCCCTAACATCCCGGACTATCATTCCATTACGAATCGCAGAGAGAAAGGTCGAATTTAATTTATTAAAAAAAAAACCTTCTTAACTTACACAGAAAATCGATTCTTTTGCAATCGAATCAGTTACTGATATAATCTGCTTCCAACCTAAACACAAAATCGATACTCCTCTTCATCGCTTTCAGTCACAATCTGAACCTCATGCAATTATTGCAATTTGATCCTGCGTGCAAAATACATTGGTGTGCCATTGGATCTAGAGATGTCTTTGATGAAGCTTTTAAACCGTTATTGAGTATTCGTTTATTCATCTTGATTATGTTATTTACTCGGTTGTAAGTTGTTACTTATAACATGGTAGTTTATCTTGAACTCGAGGATCGATAATTCCTTACAGCGTCAGTTCATACGTACGTAGGACAAATTAAAGAAATTAATCGAACCAAGAAATACACATAATAATTCCATTCCAAATTAATTGTAATTGCTCATAAAAATAGAATTATTTGTAGTATCATTTACTCAGGATAATTACCCACTGACCGGGTTCAGCAGCAACCCTAGATGGTTGACCCACATAAAAGATAGTGGAGGACAAAGTTGACCTTAAGTTACCTTTAACCTGGCAATAAACGCCTCTCAAAAACATTATGATCGAGGCTATTATCTACAGTAACCTAGCTCAGCTTCAATCCACCATGATTGATTTGTATCTACGACCCTCCTGGAAAGTATACCGATAAGCTATATCAGAGATAGTATTCCGTTAATTGATCAGTCCATCGGACGTTTCACCACTAGAAAGAGCTACTTCACGCCCATCTCTATTAGCAATCTGACAGAGAAAAATACCCGTTTCTTGGCTTCTGTGAACATCATTTATAGCAATACTCTCTTCTATCTTATCGCGTTGGATTCTACTTGAACCAACTGATGTTGGTTTGGACAAAATCTTGGTCTTTTCCCCTATCGCATCGGGACGCAATTGGTTATTTCTAAGGAGCAAAATCAGTCGCGAAAGTCTATATGATTAAACGATTATTGAACTGGATGGAGAATGGTTGTCAACGTTTTGGGAAATCATTAATTTGTTCGAAGAACATTAAAACTGCGAACGTTACGACCCACAGAGAAGACTGTAAATGTAAAATGGTTTGTAATTGCTGTATCAATTGCTGTGTCATTTCACATTTTGTCAATAGTTCTCCTATTTGTTACCGTTCTGTGTTTATCTATGCTAATAAATCACTTTCTACTATATGTACTCACCCGTTTGATGGTGGCAATAAAGTGATACATTCCTACATTCATAAGGAAATTGGACTGTTTTGTATTAGGGCTCCATTGTCGTAATTCATTATCGATGACCCGAGTAAAAATTCTGGCGTATGTCTTGATCTATGTGAAGATAGCTACTGCGCCGAACTATTTGTATCTCATCTACATTGCTCAGATAACAGTTACAAATTAAGAACATCTGTCAGGAGACCACTCTATGCTCAGTGCGTGTGAGGCAAACTTTTTTTAAATGGGTGATCGTTGATGCACAGTGATGCTGAGCGATGCACGTGCACAGTATACGAAAGGGTAAACTGCGCTTATTATGTGAAGTTCTCACATACATTCCACATACTGCTACTCTTTGCACTTGCGGTTGTGCTAGCCTGGGACATGTAAGATAGTTTCAGAAATAAGGCCAGGACGTATTTTCTTTCTTATTATTTAGTGTTATGTTCGTCGCATATTTGAATCGATACAAGTAGTAGTTGATAGAACCTAAAATTAACAGACAAAAAAGGACAGTAATCACAAGTTAGGTCTCCAACTCTGTCTAATGGACTATGTTTAGATTACTTCGACTACAGAGTCTTTATCGTCATTAATATACATGATACTGAGTACGATTGAACGTGAACTTGAAAAGTCTTCAAGCCTGTGTTACACACCATCAGATGCCGGTTTTGAACTTTGTATGCTATAAAGTTACTCGCAGTAACCCAAAATGACTCCTGATAAAGTTTCATGGTATTTACGGCCATACGGGACGAACAACGGTGTCCATACGGGACAAACAACGGTGGCCATACGGGGCGAACAAATGACGTTAAACCCTACTACTCACTGACTCACCCATACGGGATGAACGAACAGAGACGATGACTAAAATTATAGTAAGATAAACGCAGGATAGAGGGAAGCGGTCAACAGTTTTCAATGATGCTGTCGTTAAATCCGTACCCTGACTAAATGAAGATCTGTTACTGGTTTTAACCTCGGATTTGGTGGAATTGTACATACGCGAAGATAGCCAACTATTTTTTGAAACCCTAAAACAACAAGACAAAAAAACTTTAAGGTGCCTTGAATGACGGGATAGAGTCATTCCAAATTAGCCAATCAAAATCGGGCTATCAGATAATTAAAAAACACCGTTAACAGCAATAGGGAAAAATTGAAAAACAGAGGTGAGAATTAGCGACAGGTAAGCGAACTTGTGCCCCTGATAACCTTTCTCCCAAGTGATTGTTGTCGAAATACCCATTCCATTGTCACTGGTTAAAATGGTATACCCAGAGTATCCTCTGCAGATGAGTAAGTAACCTTAGATCGGATAGAACAGCTAGAGTGAGAGTTAATTTTAACGTTGTGTTCAGAAATATTTCAGCTAGATAGCGTCGGGAACAGCAACATTCATCTCGTCTGCTAGCACAACCGATGACAAAAAAAAATATGCTTTTTTCAGGAAGTATAATAAATTTATCCTATATGAGGATGAGAACTGCTTCCTCTACATTGATGTATCTCGGTATTGATTAATTAATATCTCGACATTAATGTCCTTCTCTCATTATGCCATCACATTCTCATATCAACATATTAATTAAATTCATCGGGATGGGAAAATACCTCTGTGACACCGTCTGTGCGGGATTTCAAATATCTCTGTGACACCGTCTGTGCGGGATTTCAAATATCTCTGTGACACCGTCTGTGCGGGATATCAAATATCTCTGTGACACCGTCTGTGCGGGATATCAAATATCTGTGACACCGTCTGTGCGGGATATCAAATATCTCTGTGACACCGTCTGTGCGGGATTTCAAATATCTCTGTGACACCGTCTGTACGGGATATCAAATATCTCTGTGACACCGTCTGTGCGGGATATCAAATATCTCTGTGACACCGTCTGTGCAGGATATCAAATATCTCTGTGACACCGTCTGTGCGGGATATCAAATATCTCTGTGACACCGTCTGTGCGGGATATCAAATATCTCTGTGACACCGTCTGTGCGGGATTTCAAATATCTCTGTGACACCGTCTGTGCGGGATATCAAATATCTCTGTGACACCGTCTGTGCGGGATATCAAATATCTCTGTGACACCGTCTGTGCGGGATATCAAATATCTCTGTGACACCGTCTGTGCGGGATATCAAATATCTCTGTGACACCGTCTGTGCGGGATTTCAAATATCTCTGTGACACCGTCTGTGCGGGATATCAAATATCTCTGTGACACCGTCTGTGCGGGATATCAAATATCTCTGTGACACCGTCTGTGCGGGATTTCAGCTCTGATCCTGAATATGATAATATCTGACACTTCGTACATTCGTCATATGTGACAAAGGTCGAGCTATAAATGTATCTGAACTGCGATAAACGCACATTGTACACATCACATGTCCGAAAAAACTTTGGTATCGTGGTGTGACTAGCTGAGATTTCAGCCAACATGTGTGAAGATCTACTATGAAATCGATAAAGTTACGGTAGACGAACGCCGTTGTCAAACCAACAATACGACATCCTTGATTATGTTAGTGATAAATGAATCCGCTTTGCGTCTAATGAGACCCACTGTCGGCTAGGCTCAGGTCCCTTACGTCCAATGAAAATAGCCGTGGTGATTCATCAAATAGATATCATGTTAGCCGTGTTGAGTAGTGGCTGCCCCTCGATCGTCTTGATTGTTGCATCACGGTGAAAATCGCAGTACCGGAACTCATTAATTGTTGTTTTCCTTCACGTTGCTGGGTGAATGAGCAGTCCCGCGACGAAGGGGTGAAACCCGACGTGGAGTTTCCTTCATTCAATTGCTCGACCTCCCCGGAGAATTAAACGTCGTCGCTAAGGCACAAATAGCCGTACATATCATTCTCTATTCTCTGGAATAATTGCGGAAAACAATCACCCGATGTGGAAAGTGATAATAATATAATTTGAAAATATTTGCCTGTGATGTTTCTTGTTAACGAAGAATGTATGGTGTATCTCAGTAACATATATGTATGTCCTCAATCTTTGTGAATATATCGTTCAGTAAACGATTAACTGTATCCATGAAACAGGAACGACGAAATAAATTGTAGGAAATTACAAGCGTCTAGTCCGTCATTCATAATCCAGCCGTCGTCCATTCCCTGAATTCCTTTCAACAGAATGCATGCTGGTTATACATGTGATTTGGTATACATGTGGAATTAATCTTGGTTTAATTTTCGCAATGATTTTTTGTTTGAATACGTAGGAGACAATGTGAATCGGAGCTCAAGTTTTGTTATGCTATGTTGGGGAGGGGGGTGGACACGGTGAAACGTGAAACCATACTCCATACGGCGTGGACCTTCGTTGGGCGAGTGGTCTAAGGAGTTTTTCTGGTTATCGCTAGCGTCACACCACTGAACCGGCGAGCCCCACTTTCAAACTGGCTGTCACCATATGAGTGAAATAAGCTTGAGTGTGGCATTAAACCAAATAACCTCCGTATGGCGTACCCACGGAGATGAAGATCGTGCGTTTGCAATGGTTCTGCGAAGATTCGTACTAGTGTTTCAAAATATGGAATATCCTTCAATGACGACGGTAAATGAATTCCATGTATCTGTAGTTCATGAACGAAGAAAGCGTGAAAACAACAATTGTGCAAGGTTTGCGAGAGGAGCAACTTCTCGCAAATATGCGATCAAATGTCAGACGATTCGCATGCAAGACAGTTTTTTGAAACACTGTTTATTTGCGGATGTTCGTACGAAGGGCTTGCGACCGACTTCCATCGTATGAAGACCGGGCACAGCCTCGTTTTGGAGTTTATTCCAAGGAGAGCATCAAATGCTCACTGTAGTGGAGCAAAATGTAATATTTAAATGCCAACATGGGTTCAATCTTGAATTTGTCTGTATAATTCTAATGTCAAGGAAGAAGATCATATATGTTGAATTTGCAATAAATGATAAATGATACCAGCGGACATTGGGAAACATGCATGTCATAGCATCAGATTTTCAGTACGGACCATAGTGCTATTTTGGAAACTTCGTCCCGTTACACGCGCCGAATTCATGGATATGGACAATTTTATACTCGTTTCATCAGTGTTCAAACGTTTTCAGCCAGCTAGACTAATGTATTTGTTCTGTCGAAAAGTTATATTGGAATAAAATCAATCGCTTCTGAGCGCACAAATACACCAGATGTGTATAAATACCAAGTATTTAGAATTTAGTGCTAATTACAAGCGCCTGGTCCGTCATTCATAATTCAGCCGTCGTCCATTAAAGAATATCCGCATCCATAATTCAAACACCTATTCCATATTCCATATAACAGTATCAGCACCAAATTCAAAAAGACAATCATGGTATACATAAACATAGGCTTGTTTCCTGCAAGAGAGAAGCGGTCAACAGTTTTCAATGATGCCGCCAAGATATCATGATGTTCCAAAAATCCGTATCGCTGGTCAGTACTAATGCTGTTATATGGAATGTGGAATAAATCTTTGGATTATGGACGCAGATATTCTTTAATGAACGACGGCTGAATTATGAATAACGGACCAGACGCTTGTAATGCTATCTTGGACATCACACGTTAATAACATCTAAAACATCCAATATAGAAGTGGGAGTGAGCTAGCGGACGAATAATCCTTATTTTCTGCTGTAAATGCACTGAACACCATTGGTTGGCAAGCCAGGAATAAGCGTTGTAAGGGGGGATAAACCAAATCTATCATCAGGACCAATCATCCCACCGCACAATTCTCTAGAATAATACTTGACGTAATAGCTCTATATGTATCACCATATCCAACGAAGGGGTCTTCTTTAAGAACAGGATAATTTAAAGATGCAGCTAATGGAAGAACATGCGGTGAGTTAATTACAGTGTTCATCAGTATTTTTCAATATCAGTAAGTAAGTTCATATACCATTTAAAAGGAATATGATCTAGTGCATGTTTATTAGAACCAAAAGGATTTTGTGGGATACGGTTCGTTGGAAAAGTTAGATGGAGCACCACATGAGGGATTATGAATATCTAGATAAACATGATATTCAGGGATCACGTCTGGGGGAGCGAATTTGGCGAGGTCAGCTGCTCGTTTTACGTTATGGATCTTGTCTCCATGATCTTTTACGAGGATGTTTCCGTCGTATGTCTAATTTCCATTGATCACTCTTTTCTTCAGGACTTGTCGGGCAAGGTAGGCTAGTTGCTGTCGGTGTCGGGTCAGGTCTTCATTAACATAGACCGTCGATAGATCGGGAATAGATCGGAGCATTTTCCTGGCCTGGTAAAGGTTTTTCTCGATCTATAGCTGGTAAATTTTACAACCATGGCTCGGGGTTTTCTGTTAGGCTTGTTGGGGTCCCCTACTCTGAGAGCGGTCAATATCTGTCAGTGTGATATTAATGTTCATTTCCTTAGCCATGCCCAGAACTAATTTATCTGTGCTTTCTTCTTTCGTCTCTTTTAGTCCAGAAATACGAAGAATCGATCGACGGCCATACTGCTCTAAATCGGCAAGTTTTTCTTCTAGGAAGGAGACACGTTCAGATAATTTTTTGTTCTCTTCTAATATGGCCTTAATTTCGTCTTTCAGGGGGACAGTCCTCGGTCAAAATTACCTTGATGGGAATGTTGTGTAGAACATTCGCTACGATTGCTCGCTACGAACGATCGTAATCAGACTTCGACGTCATGGGGCAGCAGGTCACGGCCTTCGTTTCCAAACAGGCGTGGTAATGGAGGGTTTCAAGTTTGGTTTTATTCAACTTCAACCATTCCCAAAGGCAATAAATCGCTATTAATTGTCAAATAGAATTTCTTGCAACAATTTAGCATCAAAAAAGTATGAGATGTTGTGACCATTTGGTAGAACCTTTAAGCGACGTCGCAAAACATTAATGGAACAGGACTATACCACCAAGCGCCTCCACTCAAACTTTCTCAAATTTGGCGATACTGATCGCATGCTGAGAGCAAAATACGAGTGTAGCGTGCAAAATTTGTGAGGTTACCTTTCGTAATTTGTTCTAGTTCCGCTTAGCCAGGGGCTAGGGGCCGTATGAATCCATGTACTTCGAGACCCGCATGGTGTTCACATGAACAGACACAATCAAAGCGTGACTGAGATTCATTATTCTCTAGAGAGAGAGAGAGAGAATTAAGGTTTAACATCGCGTTCAGCAATATTTTAGCTATATAGAGACGATCAAGCAAAATTCTAAGTATTCAAGTTAATAACTTGGTAATCCAACACATTTAAAACATACACACATTAAAACTTATGCAACAAACCGATTTATCTCAAATAACCTAAGATACAGTCTTATTTCACCCGACTAAAAATATCTTCTGAACTTGAAGTGGCTGCCCGATAAAAATAATTTCTTAAGATTTTAAAATCTATACAGTTGATAAGAATATGTTTCACTGTGAGATCTTCGTGGCATGGAATACACCTTGGGACTGGCTCACGACTTGCAACGACTTGATATTAATGAAGCATCATGATGTCATTCTGTCAACATTGAATACCGTTGACCGCTTTTCTCTTGCAGCAAGCTAGCCTACGTTTATGTATACTATGATTGTTGTTTGTTGTTTATTTTGTGTTTTTTTTTATATGGCGCTGATACTGTTATATGGAATAGGTCTTTGGATTATGGACGCCGAAATTGTTTAATGGACGACGGCTGAATATTGAATGACGGACTAGACGCTTGTATATTCTGCAGTATCAAACGGGTTCAAAATGAACCAATAATGAACTGCAAACATTGAGTCATACACCGGACGCTGTTGACCTCGTCTCACTGTTTAGGAGCAGGAATTTATCTTCCTAAAACAAAGTAATGCTATACGAACAGCATTGTTATACAAACGCATGTCACTTGTACAACATAAGATGTCGTCTCGGGGCACAACATCTGCGAATTCTCAATAAACCTGCCTGATTATTTCAGCATAGTGTTCATGTCACTATCATGTAACGAACATAAACATACTATGACATACTGATGGGAAATTAGGGGCATTAAAATACAAATTCCTTCAAGAGATGCGTCGTAAATAAAGTATAAAGGAGTGTCGTAGTTGTAATGGTTGTGTTGTTTATACTGTCTATACTAATAATTTGTCGTATCTTCTGTTATCTCCGTCTGCTACGTTTCCAACTCATAAGTTTTAATTTTCAGAAAACCATTCTGCTGGTGGTCTCAAATTATAATTTCATTTTAAGCCGACCCCATTGTTCCATCACATGAAACAGGATTGTGTCCGAGCTCGGACAAATAACCTATCAACCCAAGGAAATGAAGTACATTCGGCTAATATAGAGTGAATCAATGAATCCAGTGTATTAACTCCAATGTCGCCCAAGAGACCGATAGTCTTTTTGGGTTCAGACCTAATTTTAGGATCTATTGTTCTAGTGTATTTCCGTATCCTGATTCAATTTTCATGTACACGGCCAGCGCCTAAAATACAAGAATAATCAACGTAGTCTTGTTCATACACGTTTTAACACGTGAAAACCTACTCAAATTCTTATAGAGGTATATAAGTATAGTTCGTTGTGTTGGCGAGGATAACATTGTCTCGAGGAATGGTAGACGATGTCTCGAGGAATGGTAGACGACGTCTCGAGGAATGGTAGACGATGTCTGGAGGAATGGTAGACGATGTCTCGAGGAATGGTAGACGATGTCTCGAGGAATGGTAGACGATGTCTCGAGGAATGGTAGACGATGTCTCGAGGAATGGTAGACGATGTCTCGAGGAATGGTAGACGATGTCTCGAGGAATGGTAGACGACGTCTCGAGGAATGGTAGACGATGTCTGGAGGAATGGTAGACGACTGTTGATAATTTCGGGAGGGCAGGATTATTCTCCCCAAGTTCACGGAGGTATAATGATAATGGAAGAATATGCACGAAGCGTACAAGCGCACGAATTTTCTCCACATTTACACGTATATAAAAGAGATGCAAATCCTTTTGGTGAATAACATATCCTGGGCGATTTCCCTCAGTGTTTGTGAATGAGTAAAGCGATAAAATACAAAGGTGCTGGAAGCACAGAACGGCGTTATTTGATAATAAATCATATAATCCCACATGCTGATTTCTTTACCCATGGCTATCCTAAGAATGACGAGTGATTCTCGGACTTTGTTCTCTTGTTTCTATATTATAACATCGGATCCGACACTCAGTGGTCAGTCGTCGCCGATAAAGAAGTTTCGTCTTCATAATCGAAATACTATACATCACACTATACTAGCGTCAAATTACCCGTAGTCATTCCAAAAGGGTTTGCCTGTGCACAGCAACTCAGTTCATTAACTAGCGAATTAACGTTTTCTCAATTACAATGATACATCCTCGAATACTTTTTATATATTGCGTTATTATTTATTTCCACAAACTGAACATAGGCGTTACCGACCGAGTGTTGTTCTACACAATGATATGTGGGGAGAGGAACTTCCAAAATTGGATCCACCTGTTAGAAATTCGGCCTGTCAATATCTGGGATACACATGGAACACCCTGGATGGGTGGAGTATTTACGGGAATTACACCAGTTGTCAACTGCCAGATGATATAAAATGCTATTCATTCTTGGTGGTGGTTGCCAGTCAGATCTAATGCCGCCACGATCACACCTCTGAGTATTGTCTGTTAATGGTGGGTTTATTCAGAGTTATACAATGAATACAAAATTTCTAAATATACAAAGAAAGGAAAGCGTCTCTCTTCGGACCAAAGAGATGCACCATCAACGACATCTTACAATAGACGACCTATCTCATTGTCATTATTGGTGTCTGTAAAAGCGATTTTCGTTCAACAAATAAACGTGTTATCTAAGGCTTGTGAAAATTTCCAACTGTACCATGCTATATGACAGAATTACTAGAAGAGCCACGTACAGTATCGCCTGAAAAGTAATCACAGTAAAACCACACAGTGCTTCCTCCGTTGCTGATTGCTTAAAGACGCATCAGTTCCTATCTTCCGTTGTGGTAGGAGTTCTCTCCCATTTTACGGTGGGGATTCCGTCTGGAAATATTGCCATTGTTTGAATAGGCATATAGGAAATAACCCGGAACTCGAAAAGTATGATAGGATTATGTCCGTCAGTGGGATGGTTTGCTTGGTGGAGGATAGCTTCTATGTAGTATCAAAATTGATTTGGATATTTTAGACGTGGTGGGCGCCTCCTGCAGCTATATTAGGAGCAGAATTGACTTGTCAGCGGAATATTGTAAAATATAGAGATTTGGCTTTTTTTCTTGTAGGCAGTGTATGTAGTGCGAAACGGATAGGGCTTGGGGGATAATCGCGCTTATGATATGTAGAATACACTACTGAGCTTATTAGACAAGACACGTTGCCTTTCAAACAGTTACCCCAAACAGGCCTACATCGATAATACACAAAACAATTAAGCAAGTGACCGACGGCTTATCGATATCGAACTCACATGAGAATTTCGGCATCAGCTTTAATTAATTTTAGCATGTGATTTTCTCTGATCATAACGCTGTATCTGAATTGTCCATCCATCCGTGCCCGGCAATGTGTTTTGTGCCGCAAATGCATCCATCTGTGAAGTTTGCTTTTGGTATGTCTGCAAATGTAAACTAGTTAAGTAACGTCCTGCCGCGATTTCCTAATTATTACCGACATCGTGTAAACATGTTTTGTGTGGATAACCTGCGAGATTAAACATCTACGACATACAACACATTTCCTCGTTTTTATTGGGAATAATTAGATATCAACGCGATGTCTATCGCACCGTTATCGCATTTGTTCCGCCATTAAACCCCATTTATTGTGTGAACATGGCATGCAATTATTCTATTACAACGGACAAAAATAAAGCAGGAATTTATATATGTGCATCATCTCAAAAGGGTATAGAAGTTGTCCTTAATTCGAAATTTATGAGACTGTCAATCAATTTCCCAATCATCTAGTTTATTCTCAGATTTATAGCCGATACGCGGTTCTAATATTTGTTTTAACCACCCCGTACAACTTCCGTACATATGCATATATATGGTTATGTGTACTGGTTCAGTCCGTATTATACCAATCTGACCATAAGTTAATACAATCCATACATCTATCATGCGTTCCATCATGACGACGGGTATAGAAAATGTATGTATTTCATAGTCACCTATAGCTACCATATATGATCCAGTCAATATGTGAAAAAAGCGTGGCTCGCCTTTTTCTAATAACAGCATGCAATCTGACATAGAGGTAAATCGAGATCTGGAGCAGGGTTTCCTTGATGGGAGGATAGCTATGTCGTATTAAAATTGATTTGGATACTTTAGACGTGAAGGATGCACCTGCAGCTATACTAGGAGCAGAACTGATTTGCCAGCGGAACATAAACTATTGGCATTTTGCTTTTTATCGTAGGCGGTATATATAGTGCGAAACAGATAGGGCATGGAGAAATATATTCAGAAATGAGCAAGTAAAATATCGAAATTATGATCATGCTGCCGCAAAATCATCCGCACAGTCTACATCCAGCTGCTGTGTTTCCAAAAAATTCCTTCGAAATTACAAATGTAGGATAGATTCTCGTTTTGAATAATTCCGATAGGTGGCTCATTATCTGGATTTTGCATTCCATTGGATTTAATGAAAACCGCCTACAGTCCATGCGGAAGAAACATTATTGTCCCTAAATCATAATCAGAGAGGCTCTCAATATTATCTGACACCCCTTCCCCCCGCCCAATCCAACTCAGGCCAAAGGTCCGTGTTGTCACTGTTTAGCCAATGTCAGTGTTTATAACCTCCTACCTAAACTGTCGGTACGGTGTCACACCCTCTGACTGAGTCGACTATGCGGCGCGCATGCGCACTAAGTCTTTATCGATTTTGATTGACACAAGAAGCATGTATCTACATATCAGAGAGATGGATAATGCATCCAGTATATCTTACAGAAGAATTAATAAATTAAATTTTCAACTCTTTAACAAGAGCACAAAGTAAAGCGCCTAATTAGCTGTGACAACCTAAGCCCATCTCCGCTCCATTTAGAAATGGACGATGCTGATTGGCCGACGGCCATACCCATAACCACATTGCAAACAGGATTGGCCTGCTCTCAAGCAGGGAAAGCATGCAGAGGCAGGGATAACGCCACTGTATTCAACGGTGTCAAAATGCGATATTTCGTAGCCTTTAGCGACACTTTCAAATTACAAATTACATTATTGTGTCCAGAGGATGTAATACCGAAGAAAAACAGGGGATTCGCTGATTGGTTGTTATTCAGCCTATCACAGAAAGGTTGATATCATATACATTTTAATTCTTTCCGAAATATTTGCAGAAAGCAGCAATGTGAATGCCTTGTGTCGGATTGATGTGCTGATTTGACATTTTTCCTTTCCGTATAGAATGATTGTCTGTCAAGCGGGATGGTCCGAAATCGTGTGGCATTTCGTGTTTTCATTCCTCGATAAATAAGTCTTTCTGACAAGGCAGGTCATTTGTTGCCGCGGAAATAATGGAAATATAGTTTTCAATTTACTATACTATAAGCATGTAATTTTTGTGGTGTGATTTAACTTCAGAAACTTGTCTTTTCGGTCAAGTGCGCAGCAAACATGGGGGATCGACTGTCTGCGTTAAATTTCGTCATGGACAGCGCCATCTTGGACTTGATCGCCACTATGCCTGAGCGTGGGTGAATTTCGTTCCGCAATCGCATTAAATTGTGGTGAACTGGTCCTGACCGACCGGTGAATTGTGGTGAACTGGTTCGGATCGATTGGTGAATTGTGGTGAACTGGTCCTGACCGACCGGTGAATTGTGGTGAACTGGTCCTGACCGACCGGTGAATTGTGGTGAACTGGTCCTGACCGACCGGCGAATTGTGGTGAACTGGTCCTGACCGACCGGTGAATTGGTCCTGACCGACCGAAATATCGGAATACCTAGTTGTACATCAACAGCTGCTGCCTGATTTTCATTTGCAAGGAAGTAGTTTGCGTTTATTTGTATGATCAGTTCAGCGAAAATGGTGTCGTTTACTTACACAGAAGGTTCTTTGCGCAACGGCTACTAAACGATAGTAAAATATCGAGCGTACATTATCGTATTGCCGAAACAGAGTAACACATCGCTCGAATAGGTTACATGATAGTAATAGTAGTATTTACATAGATAGGTTACATGATAGTAATAGTAGTATTTACATAGATAGGTTACATGATAGTAATAGTAGTATTTACATAGATAGGTTACATGATAGTAATAGTAGTATTTACATAGATAGGTTACATGATAGTAATAGTAGTATTTACATAGATAGGTTACATGATAGTAATAGTAGTATTTACATAGATAGGTTACATGATAGTAATAGTAGTATTTACATAGATAGGTTACATGATAGTAATAGTAGTATTTACATAGATAGGTTACATGATAGTAATAGTAGTATTTACATAGATAGGTTACATGATAGTAATAGTAGTATTTTACTGGAATGCGATAGGTGATAGGTTTCATTGTCAATGTTGTATCACACTGTCTACTTGTGCAGTTTAATGATTAGGAACGGTCGTCTATATATTCTATGCTGAGTCCACAAAAGGTCAAGGACATTAATATTATGATTGGCCGACTGAAGCGTTATTAATTGGACATCAACCGGACTGTCCAGTTCCTAACGTCCACTGAATAATGGTAATTAAATATCCATCTTCAATTGTGGAACTATGCACAACGAACTGGATCAGTCAAGTTTTCAGAACCATCTGCTGGCGGGGGGACTCACGCCGATGTTGGCCTTTGTTGTCGCTGGACTGGCGCTTCTGGTCTGCAATACCTCCCGACAAACTGCACGGATGTACCGCGTTGTCTTCAACCCCGGGCGATGTAGACCGGTATTCAGTCCTGACTGGCCTAGACGACTACAGTGATGCTGACATTTTGAAATAAATCGAAGCATGCAATATTACAGCATATTTGACCCGAGCTGATTTTTTCATCCAGTTACCCAGGCAATCGATAACGAGCACTATTGGGACTGGTTACAGAGTCTTACAACGCAGGTGTCTGATGTGGCATTCACCAAACAGCCGCAGTCGCAAGACAGTATAAAAAGGTGGTACATGTACGTTGCCCAACGATTTTCCACATCCTTCAACTGTGAACTATCTTCCAGCGTCACGCTCTCAAGACCTCTCCGAAATTGGTAAATGATGAAGACAGCATTAGCTGTCTCTTTTCTAAATGTGATGGCATGATATCGGCATACAAAGAGTGTATACTTCGCATACGCAGTCCCAAATTGTCATTTTTGTATTGATCAGCATTTACCCGTAGGTCTACCATAACACTACCGTAATTGTTTCGTAGCTGCTCGTCAGTGTAACTGAACACATATTCCCTACGCTATGACAATGTCATGTACATCTCTCACAAGAGATGAGCTGATTCCTCACAAGAGATGATATCATCTCCTACACGAGAAGGAATGAAACGATCTCCCACAAACAATGAAACGATCTCCCACAAGAGATGATATCTCCTACACGAGAATCCCTCACAAGAGTGATCTTCCACATGGTCCTTTGCATAGACAATGATACAGATAAATTCAGGATGTGCCTAGGATACTGAGCTTTGATGTCGAATAGCTCGATGTCGAATTGAATGATCCAATGTTGAAACATGCCTTCTTTTAAGTGAAAACAATGCCGATATGCGGTAAAAAAAAGAAAAGTTTCCAAACAAGCTAAACTTGAGCTTGAAAGAATATACAGTTAATCGTTGAAGCTCAGTATTGCTGAAGGTGTAAAATTATGTATAAATCAACCCACAATTAGGTGAAAACGATAACATTTATGAGAACACGCAATATCGCCACTTTCAAATTATCCAGAATCCTTCGCATCTTTCACCAAACAAATCTGCTCGAGCTGAGCCTGGGGTAATCGTTGACATATGTAGGAGGTGGGGAAAATTGATGGCATCTTCGTGACTAAAACGGCAACCATATGACTCTTCTGGAAAGCCTCTCTCGACTTCTCACATTCAGATTACAATACGAAGGATTGTAGGAAGTAGCTCCAGTATTTCACCCGCGCTTTTATTGCAGTTGTTGGTGTGGAAATCGGCCCCTAGCACCGGCTTAAGCGGAATTAGATACGCAAGCTCGAGAGTTACGATGAAAGATCAGCTCAAATAAATAACTCATCTCAGGTTAATGGATGAGCATCATGGGCGTCTGTTGGAGAAAATTCCTCAACATGGGATAAACATGGTAAATATCGATGCAAGAATATAAAAAAGAAACTAAAATGTAATGCCCGACGTCGTGCGGTAAATTTCCATGCAGACGATGAAGCTACGTATATTTGTCAAATGACATGTAAAGAAGGGCGGGCCTCGGGGACGAACAGTCTAACAGCAGAATCCACCATATACAGATAATACACGTACATTGTATGGTCTGGTAATGTTTAAGCCAGCGTGATTAATATGTACGTTCAGCTGATAAAATACCCTGACTTATATAAGAAAGTATAACATTAGAAAGTTCTAGATGCCAAACATGCCCGCCATTTCGAATTTAACAATCTTATTATAGCTAAGAATTATATCAATGCACTTGGAGCTAGAAATGCCTGGACACATATAAACATATGCCTAAATGAAAAATAATTTAATGACATTCAAAACAGAATATTTATGATGATCCTTCAAAGTCGCCAGTTTTAATTTACCCATTATTCTTCACATAGAAGTTGATGATATAATAAAACACGAACTGAGTAATGTTCTTGTGGGATACCTATTATAGACTGGATCGTTTTCATTAATAATTCTTGTCCAGAAATACCCTAAGTTAACTTTTTGTTCCCATTTGTATACGGCCTTCAAGTGACTTCATACACTGAGGTAAAATACAAACGTTGGCAATATTAAATGGCATTGCTTGTATTGCTGAGCAAGATTGATAATATTTTGATAAACTTCTCTCTTGCAGGAAACAAGCCTATGTTTATGTATACTTTTGTCTTTTTGAATTTGGTGCTAATACTGTTATATGGAAATGGAATAGGTCTTTGGATTATGGACGCGGATATTCTCTAATGGACGACGGCTGGATTATGAATGACGGACTAGACGCTTGTAATTCAAAGATATGACAGTTCCATTTACACATACCACTTGTTTTCGGAACGGAGTATATTTATTCATTTCATGGTAATTAACGAAACGATTATACATGCTGAGCAATATATGATAAAGTTGAGAGAAATTGGATCATCAGTATAAGAAAGATATAACCATTCAAATGCTCATACCCAAATGATGTGCTCAAACCCAAATGATGTCCTATTCTTGGATTTCATATAAAAAAGTAAAGTGCTAATTACTATTCATATCAATATTGAGTGATATAAAATACAGAGTTTATGAAGAAAGATATAGTATATACACCTACCCCGTTTTTCGGTAAATCAACTCATGAACTTGGAATCGCCATCCGATTTTAAGCGTTGTTTTACTGGACTTCGCTTCATCTAGAGAGGATTTGTACTGGTATGACCACAGTCAGAAGGTTACAATTTTGAAAAGCAAAAACACAGACAATCATGTCACCGCGGTGGATCGTCAGTACTCTCCCAGCCAGTGATGAATCATGAGAGAATGCACACTCTTTCTTAGTATTAAATTAGGACACAGCTTATAACAGCCACCCCAACGGGCTAACAGCTCTCAATTTATTGCTAACATATAATGTAAATACCTAGCTTTTATTGTTATGTAAACAAACTGTAAAAACAAAAATTAACCTAATAAAATCTAGTTTTAAATTCCACGAATGTTTTTAAGTCGAGCATTTCAAAATCGTGGGTTTGCTCAGAACGTGGGTTTTGATACGAGATTTAAATAGCGAGATCGAAGTAAAAGATTTACTTGAGCGGGTTACTTCTTCCATATTTTCGGGCCTTAGATAAAGATGCCGAAAAAGATTTAAACTGGACTGCCTATAGTTGGGTTTCTATGCACGAGAGATAACTTTGTGAAATACGACTGAAATTCTTCAGGAATTAAATCATGATGGTTAAAATATTTATTAATGAATAAAAGAACTAAATATTCATTTATTTGTTTCACTGATAATATTTTCAACAGAGCAAATTGTGTGGCTGTGTCATCTTACTTTGCTCCCAAAAGTAATTAATCGTATGGCCGTTTTTGCAAGATCTGTAAATGTTTGAGATGACTAGAATATATGTATTGCCCCACACAATACTACAATATGCTAAGTATGGAATCAAAGAATAATAAAGTATATACAGTGTCTTTTCGTTGATCTAATATGGTGAATGATACCGATATTTCTACTTATCGTTTTAGGTAAGTCCTCTTATGGCGATACTCAGTTAAGTCTGTCTTTAAGATGTAGCCCGAGAACTTTCAACCTGTTCTTTGCCTATGCCAGAGGGGATACCTATAGGCCGGAGATGCATAATTAGAGCTGGTTGCGAAACTTACGCCGTTTAGAGGGTTTCATGAACATAAACGTAGTTGGTTTTTTTCACATTAAGCGAGAGTCTATTACATGCGAACCAATTATACAAATTGATGAACTCTTTCGACATAATTTCTATCAAAAGCTTGGGGTCGTCGTTGTACAGGGTGGCAGATGTGTCATCAGCGAAGAGTAGAATTTCCATGACACGGCAATAATATCATTGATATAAATATGGAAAAGAACCGGACCTAAAATAGATCCCTGTGATACTCCACAGAACACCGGTTGAAACGATGATATTGTATGATTATATTAAGTACACTGGGTTCGAGACGATAAGTAACTATGGAACCATTTGTGAGGTGTTCCCTAAACCCATAATAATCGAACTTGTATAGAATGATGGTGGTTGACTGACTGTTTCTAACTAATTTATCATGCAGCGACATAACAGCAAACATGTGGAATGAGTAGCTCGGAATCCGGATAGATGTTAAGATTTCGACAGTTATTCACGTTTTGTGGATTTTTGCTTTTGGTGCCACAACGGGAAACATTCATTATGCACAAAACCTAACTCTTTAGTAAACAGATCCGAAGCGTGACCAACATCAGTATCTTCACTTTTAACGCAATTCCATGTGGTGTTTTACCGAAAGCGACGAACTCTCACGTGTGGTGTTATCTTTCAGGTAACATTAAAATGTATCTTTAGAATCTTGAGTACTGATTTCATTCCAATTACAAAGCGTCTGGTCCGTCATTCATAATTCAGCCGTCGTTCATTAACGAATATCCGCGTCCATAATCCAAAGACATTTTCCATATTCCATATAACAACATTAGCACCCAAGTTCAAAAAGACAATCATAGTATACAAAAACATAGGATAGTTTCCTGCAAGAGAGAAGCGGTCAACAGTTTTCAATGATGCCGGCAGTACACCCTGATGTTCCAAAAATATCAAATCCGTATCGCTGATCAGTATTCTTAATTAATATGATATTCGTTGTAAAGTCGTCATCTAGAGAATGATTTAACTCAGTCACGCTTTGATTGTAACTGTTCATATGAGCACCATGAGGATCTTGAAGTACATGGGTTCATACGGCCTCTAGCCCCCTGTTAACCGGAATTAGACCGAAGTTACTAAACGTAACGCCGTAGATCTTGCACGCTGCGCTCGTATTTTTCTATAAGCATGCGATATGTATCGCCAAATTTGAGAAATTTTAAGTGGAGGCGCTTGGTGGTATAGCCCTGTTTTATAAGTTTCTGCATCAATGTTTTGTGATGTTGATTAAAATCGTCACATTTAACACAGGATCTAGCAAATGCTACTAGGCTAGATATGTATAAGACATATGCAGGTCCCACTGGAATATTACTGTACAGAAATGGATAATTTACGATGTCGAAATTGTAATCATCTCTTTTGTCATAAAGTCGACGAGAGAAAAGACCCGCTTCATTTTTATAGAGATATAGGTCTAAATATGATGTGCCGGTAGGGCTATCTGTAGTTTCCTTCGAATCCAGTGAAGGTGGATATATATATATATCCTTCATTGCTTTATTTATATAGCGATTATCCACAGCAAGAAGATCGTCAATATAGCGTTTGGTGAATGAGAAGGAACGAGCTTTGAATTGATCGGTTGTTAAAAGCGCTTGCATATAGTCCTATTCATAAGAGAACAAATATAGGTCAGCCAACAGGGGTGCACAATTAGTACCCATTGGAATACCTATATGCTGTTGATATATTGTGTTGCCAAATTTCACATATAGATATTTTTAATGAGAAATTCAAGCAATTCTTGAATGTTATACCTCAAATGGTTATCATCAGTAAATTATGCATTTGTGCCAGCACTCTTCAATTTCAGCGGAACACATATTCTCAAAGCCTTCAAGATAGGATGATGTGGTATCTGTGTCAGATGATGAAGATAGTTCTAACTCGTGTTCGTTATGAAAAGATAATTCACGCTGTAGAGTTGATGGAACACTGCCTCCGATTGACAAATTATTCATTACACATGGTAAAGAAGATTGACAAAACGATTCTCCATGGAATTTACAAAATACACACTAATCTGCTTAGATGGTCCATTCGTGGAATTTGGATACACAATAAACTTAACACGTGTTACAGACGAAAAATTAAGAGTTTCCAGTCTAAGGAAATGTAACACAGGTGTGAAGACGTTGCGTTCTATTATTGTTTAACAGTAATCATTATATCCATCTGTATAGTATGCCGTTGTTTTAGTGTGAAAACTTTGAAAACATATAGTAATTACCGGTAATCTTTGACATCTATTTATTAAATCCACGAACAAGGAATATCAAGTTATCATCCAAAGATCCAGCTTCTGGCGACTGATTGGAACCACAAATTTACCTCGAAGTGCCTTACAATATCGCAAGCAGTAGATGTCAATCGCCGCTTGAGGCGTAAGCGTCGTCTGAAGTGATTTTCGCATCCCGTTCGGCAGTTTCCGCGCACATTAACTTCGACAATGCACAGTTGGAACTGTAATCGACTTAACTGCGCAGACTTCCAGATTTTTTCGAGTTTAGAACTTCCGGTAAAATATTTGCCATCGTTTTCCGTAACTTTTCACAATTTATCGCCCTACCAACTGCAACAGTTGATTGAAAATATTTGCAAGGGTTCTACATTGTACACTCATTTGTTTTCACGAATAATGTGTGTGAACACGAGACAGGGGTCGCATCTCGTATGTTGATTCCAATATCGCCATCCTACTAAGTAGGATGGCGATAACTACTGTCAGTGGAGGATATTTCATCATGTCCACACATTCAAAGGGCTAGCGCATCCCAGTTTTTTTCATGTTATCGATTATTTTCTCGACCAGCATGGGGTTCCAAAGTACTAAACAAATATAGTTTGGGTGTGTAGTGTGAGGGAGACTGGGGCGGCTTGTGCAAGTTTAGTCCCCGTAGCTAACGGACTACAACCCATCAGTTTCCGTCGACCTTCAGAACATAAAAACAAGGCGCATGTTCAAATACCTGTCCAATATGTATATCTAATGAGCTGGAGAATGATACGGCCTCGTAAATGACTGATGTAGTGTTACAAATGGGGCACTACGTGTTGTATGTGCCCCATAAACATCTAACGTGATCGACATGCTTCACTCCTATGCTACAATAATTAGCATCATTAGAAACTTTCGATTTCCAAAACTGGGAACCATTTAGATGGAAATTGACAAGCAAAAGCGGAAATTGAAAAAAACCGATAACATTTTAAGAATAATAACCTCTAACATGCACATCATCTGTGAAAAATGCCAGCATGGCAATCTAGGGGTACATGCTGGAGTTGATTGCATGAGTTATTTGTTCACAGAGTTAGCAAGTTAATGCATTTTTTTAGAATTCTGAATCTTTCACGTTCTTCAGCTTTCCCAGTAGCTCGTTCCTATTTCCCTATTTAATTCGTCCACTATCCACATGTATCTACAAATCTACGAAAATTTGAGTGCAAACAACTTTACTGAAAACATAGCATTCGGACAGAGATTAGCATTCGGACAGAGATTAGCATTCGGACAGAGATTAGCATTCGGACAGAGATTAGCATTCGGACAGAGATTGGAATCGTCAAGAATAGCATCAATCACCCTATGGAAGTCGGACCTATTCAATCCCTATACCCTGATGTGTTGCTTGTGTCAGTATGGAAGTCGGACCTATTCAATCCCTATACCCTCATGTGTTACTTGTGTCAGTATGGAAGTCGGACCTATTCAATCCCTATACCCTCATGTGTTACTTGTGTCAGTATGGAAGTCGGACCTATTCAATCCCTATACCCTCATGTGTTGCTTGTGTCAGTATGGAAGTCGGACCTATTCAATCCCTATACCCTCATGTGTTACTTGTGTCAGTATGGAAGTCGGACCTATTCAATCCCTATACCCTGATGTGTTACTTGTGTCAGTATGGAAGTCGGACCTATTCAATCCCTATACCCTCATGTGTTACTTGTGTCAGTATGGAAGTCGGACCTATTCAATCCCTATACCCTCATGTGTTACTTGTGTCAGTATGGAAGTCGGACCTATTCAATCCCTATACCCTCATGTGTTACTTGTGTCAGTATGGAAGTCGGACCTATTCAATCCCTATACCCTCATGTGTTACTTGTGTCAGTATGGAAGTCGGACCTATTCAATCCCTATACCCTCATGTGTTACTTGTGTCAGTATGGAAGTCGGACCTATTCAATCCCTATACCCTCATGTGTTACTTGTGTCAGTATGGAAGTCGGACCTATTCAATCCCTATACCCTCATGTGTTACTTGTGTCAGTATGGAAGTCGGACCTATTCAATCCCTATACCCTGATGTGTTGCTTGTGTCAGTATTGAAGTTCCAGGTTAGTGTGGTGCATCACATCTCACTACATACAGTAAATGGAAGATTGACTGTGCGCTATATGCCGACTACTCATACCGTGTCCCTAAGTTTAATTAACAGCTATTGACAGAACAAACAAAGTTGCTCGCCTGAACACAATGGAAACTTCATATCTGCCCCAAATACATTTGACCTACAAAAAACATGTAGCGTTGAAATAGCCAACTGTAGGCTCTCACATAGTTGCGCATCGATTTATCGCAGTGTAAATATGTATTTTCTGTTAGTAAATGTGTGGTGAAACATTTAGGATCAACGTATTGGTGTTGATTTTACCGCAGTGAAGTTTGTGGGTAAGAAAACGTCACTTCGGTAACCCAGGAATAAGGCGTAGAACGTAACCCGATAATCGCTGTCCGAATCTCATTGAGATACTTATCGACTATATTCTTAGGATCGACAATAATACACTTTTTTAGAATTGAATTAGTCCATATTGTTTAGGATTGAATTAGTCCATATTGTTTAGGATTGAATTAGTCCATATTGCAGCCGACTTCAAGCCCTTCACGCCAATGATCCCTTCCATGAAACAGAGAAGAGAAATATGCTATCATTCTCGTGTATCTATACCGGTGATGTATGATCCACTTCAATGAAAGATACGGCCACGAGGTATTTTAAATGTTGTGGTATTACACATTGAACTATGGGGCTGAACAATTCACGCTACTTCTTTGGATCAAACTTCAAAGTCAAGATTGGAGCGATATGCAAGAGGTGGGAAAAATTGACGACCTCTGGTGACTAAAAAGCAACCATACGACTTTACAGGAAAGTATTCGTCGACACCTAACATTCAGACATGAGAATACGGTGGATTCTCGGTCGTAGCCTTAGTATCTCAGCCGCGCTTTTATTGCTGCTGTTCATGTGGAGATTATGAAGTATCCACACGACCCCTAGCACCGGCTTAAGTGGAATTAGATACCCTAGCTCGGGAGCTGTGGTGACAGATCAGCTCAAACAACTCATCTGTAATGTCCGACGTTGTACGGCTTAAATTTCCCACCGAAACAATAAACCTACATATATTTGTCGAGTGACATGAATAGAGTGCGGGCCTCGGGGACAAACAGTCCAGCTCGCACATGATATTTTATCTAATTAAAACAACACAGAGGATGATTGCAATGTATATCAGTAATATCCAACTCTAAAAGAATTAAAATCATGAAAGCACGCTGAAACACGCAGATCTGTCGAGTGCTTTGAATTGTATGGATTTTCATGGAATTTCATGGAATTTTATGAAACTTCAATGACAGTATAGACACCCCTCATGTACGGACCTGGGTCCTACTTAAAACCAGGCGAGAACCTTATACCAGTTTGAGATCAGATTTGACCAGTTCAATGCTTCTTCTGAGACGAAAAAGATGATATCGATTCTCTAAATATACAGTTCTTTGAATGCTGTTTGTTATTTGATAAATAGCTGGTGTGATGATTTGTGCCGTCAACAGCACGTGGCCCGAGGCAATATATTCCACTAGCGAGTCAAAAACATTAACACAATCAGGTATGATGGCATATGTACTTACCTGGAACCGTGGTAAAGATGATCGGTAGTTGCCATCCATGGAAATGATACACTGGTATAAACGTAATCCCGGGTGTTTGAATCACTATATATTCGATTCCCCTGGTTAACAAAATGACGTAAATCCAGCAGCACAAAATTGTTGCTCATCCAGACAATTATTTGTGATCTTTGAAACTGGTTCTAAGAGTATACAATACACACTGTATCGATGACACCAACTCCCGTTATCCTACAAATATAAAAGAAGGTTTTGCTACTATAGTTGTTAATGCAGTTAAAAATATATAGACACTTAGGAATGTTGGTATTCGGGCTCTGATATGCTGTCATTATCACGCTTTCTGTGTTATGATCATGATAACTTCGACAAATGTACCTGTGGCGTGTGTTACTACTATCAATATAATGAAACATTGGAATCTTCAATGCGAGTTCTAACAATATTGCAATAGATAACCATTTGATATCATCGGTGATCCGGGGTCTTGGCATGGTTGACCTGAATGTGGCTATGGTATTATTGCTTATTAATATACTTCTTCTTATGGTAACATTTCAGGCGACCTTCCCCAAAATATAATTTATCATCGTCGACTGAGTGTGTATATCATTAGAGACAAGACCTTGGACATGTTTGGAAACTAGAAACTTCGGATTAACTTTTCGTTTAACTGATTACTGAATAATAAATAGCATTATTACGCCATTTACATTCCAAATATGCTTTGCATCATTCTGTAGTGTATTCGGGTATGTGGTGCGATAACCTTCACGAACAATTATATTTGCATATCGATGAAATCGATCTCTACCTATCATATGGTTACTGATTTTTTTAAGGTACACGGAGGAAACTATTCAACAAGGTGTTAACAGGTTATATGAACTTGGTGGTTTTGAGTGTTTCATGGATAGATGTGGTGGATGGAATTGTGGTATTTCCGGCTGTATATTTCCGTTACTTTTTCGATTACAAATTCCGAATTTACCCATGATCCTTTGCGTATAGTATTATGTAAATAGCAGAATGAACGTGATTGTAAACTGTCGAGTCAGCATGTATCAGCTGATAATAGCCTCATCAATACTTGTCTAATAAACCGTTCGGGCTAACCCGTGTACATGTTTACTGTTAC
The DNA here is from genome assembly GCA_036873755.1 of Hanleya hanleyi. NCBI lineage: Eukaryota > Metazoa > Mollusca > Polyplacophora > Lepidopleurida > Hanleyidae > Hanleya > Hanleya hanleyi. The sequence continues at coordinate 40,139 of JAVTVY010024836.1, read as the reverse complement.
TGTGTGACGATTTAGGGTTTACCTGGATAAATGCAAGTCTCATAGTAAATCACTGAAGCGTATAATTTATCGACAAGAACAATTTTCATCCCCCCATATATAAGACATCGACATATATCCACATATTCGTCATATCAAAGAGACGAATAGGTCCGGTACTTCAGGTCCCATAATTCTAAGGGAATTCTGATACGTCAGGATTCAATACACTCTGACTAGCCTTCTTCAGCCATCTGCATTAGTCACATTGTTGTAATACTTCATTTGAAAGTGAGAGGAATGACATGTGGACGGATGAATTGGGGGGGAAAATAGTGTTTCAGCTACAGACGTTTTGCTCTATTAAAAGCCCCAACAGTGATAAGCATGTCTGCCCGAGTCTCGTCAAAGAACGGGCTTTCATACCTTCAACCTTCGCGCCGTCCTTCGCAGACAGGCGGAACTAGCGTTAATATCCACTCCATGGTTTTCGATTAACCCATATTTCCATGATCAATTGATACCGCATATTAATCGCTACTTGTGACCGGTCTGCCTAACAAAAACATTAAATTAACTCCCAATATTATAAACACGGTATCAGAGTGTGTATTGATTTCAGAGACATTGCGAATGGCAGATATGGCAAACAAGAATTGCCAGCAAAATATAGACACAGCTGGAAAACTAGGAAATGGCTGCAAAAATGAAAACATCTCCGATATTGCATTGGATTGTAATTAAGAAATCAATGTGGAAAATCACTTTTCTTGGGAAGATAAGAGGCAAAGCAAACCCCTCGATTATAGAATATATTACACCCATATATACAGCTGTGATACTCTCCGAGTTAAGAAAACACGCAGGAAATGAGTTTCAGTATTTCTAGCATAGAGGTCTGCTAGATTACCGTTGATATGACAAACTAAGCGCTACCTGGCTGAATCAAATGGGTACGCGGGATAACGGGTAACACAAAATTGTGTGAGAGCAGGGGCGATGTAGCATTCTATGCCATATGTGTTTGAGGTTGGACTTCGCTCCGTCGATTATGCATCAATAGATAGAAAATCACTGAAAATTCTATTTCAGAATATCTGGCAAAGCAATATGAGAATGCACCCAGAGAATATTTTGTAATCACCAGATAAACTATTTAACATATGACTCCAGTATGAGTGAGCAGGTTAACGTTTTAGGTATTGCATGCTGTGGGGTATGGCATCAGGATCTGTCAGCCGAGACAGGCGATATTCAAAGAGTGCGGGGCACAAGTTGAAAATTGCATGTCGAGAGCTGACAACACCTGATGTTACACCCGTACAGCTTGCAATATTTGTGTTATCAAACGGAAGGTTTCCAATTAACACAGGTAGCACAAGAATGTTTTTTGCAAACCCATCATGATTGTCCGATGTAGCAGTATGACATCCACTTGTATAATATGTGGTGCCGTAGAATTCGATGTTTTCGGACCGATCTGTGCATGTCTTCACCTACCATCGTACGAACAGTTGATTGAGTACGGCACCAAATTTTATTTTGCAAAATGTTGGCTGTTTTCAGGAGGTTTGAGGCACAAACATCCCAGACTTCCCACACACATTGCGGAAATTCACTCCTTTACCAAATGTTGAAGGGCAAGCAACGGTGCATCGCGGAGCGCGAACGGGAGACAGTTGCGCTCGAGATCGTGAGCTATTGGATCGAGCCCGTGTACAATCGCATCGAGACCGTGCGCTATTGCCTTGAGATCGTGTGATATCGCCTCTTGACAGTCAACTATTGCAGAACATGTCAATTTTATCTCTAGCAACTGTGCATCGCCGCGCGAACAGGAGACAGCTGCGCTAGGGATCGTGAGCTATTGCATCGGGACAGTGTGCTATTGCATTGAGATCGTGTGATATCGCCTCTTGACAGTTAGCTATTATGGAGCATGCAATATTTTTTGTGTACATGTCACATCAAGAATGACAGAATATCTTGTAACTAGGTTTTGAACCACAGCAACAAAGAAGTTGTTATCCATAGAGTAGCCTTGTGTTTATATATGCCGACTTTTAAATGCCAAAGAAAGTTTCGATATGGTTCGGTATGGGAGAGAGAGAGAGAATTAAGGTTTAACGTCGCGTTCAACAATATTTCAGCTATATAGCAACGATCAAACAAAATTCTAAGTATTCAAGTTAATAACTTAGTAATCCAACACATTAAAACATACACGCATTAAGACTTATGCTACAAACCGATTTCTCTCAAATAATCCAAGACACAGTCCTCCCTCACCCGACCAAAATGATCTTCCAAAGTAGTCGGTCGATGAAAAGAATCTCTTACAATCTTAAAATCTATACAGTCGATAAGAATATGTTTCACTGTGAGATCTTCGTGACATGTATGAGAGTGGAAGTTAACATTTACCGGTAAAGTTTCACTGAAGTAAGACGGAGAAACATTTACTGGTAGAGATTGACTCGAGTAGGAGAGAAAATATAATGTTCTGGTAGACTCGAACGTTAACGTTTTCTTGCCATACTTGCCATGTAGATTATGCTCTACACCTGGGTAATTAGTTTTGTCCCATTCAAACCGTTAATCGCCATTATCTCTCAATCATAGCGTGCATGTTGCTAGGCTGACCTGCCCGGATATCAAAACTCCCTCGTCGTTCTCAAGGATACACGTTTCCGTGTAGGTAACATAGATAGGATAACAATAGAAAGGTGGTGACCAGATGTGCGGGTTTCTGTGTTGAAGTTTATCGCTAATCGTATTGATGTTATCCCGGTATTCTGTTGAGCACACTCCTGTATCACATCCCTTCCACCCATCTTCACCATGATCTATTATCGTCCTAAAAATCCGGATTTTCTCCAGTAACACAACCAGGCTTTTATACCACGGAATATTCTAATCGCATACGATTCATATATAATAGAATGTCACCAGAACCGACATTCAGCAGTCAACCATTGTCTATCATAAAAAATCTCCGCATCCACGATTTACAAAACTTGTTGACTTGGACCAAAATCCCGGCAGACATACATGTAAATATATATAAACAGTTGGTTTCTTGCGTGAGACAAGCATTATAATATGGACTGAACAGTGAACCGATGTGGACCGCTATAATGACCAACCATGTCTTTGTATTTCGTGCTCAAACATATGGACAGATTTCGGAAAACATTGCATTTCTTTATATATGCCATCTATTAAATATCTAAGAAGTGAAATTTAATTTTGTAGTTATCAGTTTTTCTAGAAAACTTGTAAAACAATTCATGGCTATCTTCGATGAATCTTGCATATCTTATTCCAATTCAACACATGAATCATTATATGCGATATTTGTGATGGAAGCGATGGATGCATCGTTACATGCGATATTTGTGATGGAAGCGATGGATGCATCGTTACATGCGATATTTGTGATGGAAGCGATGGATGCATCGTTACATGTGATATTTGTGATGGAAGCGATGGATGCATCGTTACATGCGATATTTGTGATGGAAGCGATGGATGCATCGTTACATGCGATATTTGTGATGGAAGCGATGGATGCATCGTTACATGTGATATTTGTGATGGAAGCGATGGATGCATCGTTACATGTGATATTTGTGATGGAAGCGATGGATGCATCGTTACATGTGATATTTGTGATGGAAGCGATGGATGCATCGTTACATGTGATATTTGTGATGGAAGCGATGGATGCATCGTTACATGCGATATTTGTGATGGAAGGGATGGATGCATCGTTAAATGGAGAGATGAGATAGGAAGTAGTACGCGAGCATTATAAACAGTTGTATACTATGTACAGTATAAACAATTCAATGATCAATCTAATGACACCCATATATATATGGAACAAGAAGACTTTCTGACACAATGAGAGTTTCGCAGCAAGTCTCTGTTAAATACTAATAACTGACAGACGCAATTCACTCATACACAATTTCCCTGCTTTGTAAGTGCAAAATTAAAGGCATGAGACAACATCAGTCACAATCTACTTACTTGTGAGGCGAAGCTTCGTGTTCCCCAATAATAACCAGACAAGTAAATTGGGCATGTGTGATGGCTGTTTCATCCCAATCCACCACGTTACAGACTGCAGACATAGAGTGTCTATATGCCTGTCGATAACACCTGAAACAGTTACGCTGTGGTAGGAGGCATTTTACCGGTCACGTGCTTATTGATTGACTGGGCTAGAGCAGTTAGGAACTACTCCGGTCTCATTATTTGCACCGGTACTTAGGCATACCCTGCTGTTTACCTGTACGAGGAAGGATGTTCGGCCATGTATGTTAAAGTTGCACGGGATTACGAAACGAGATCGGATCTGCTTAATTGCTCATTCGGACGGACTTGCTCATTTCCAGCCATGGAATAAATTATGGATGCCAATCTCATTAATCTCAGATATTATATCACGGATATTGTGCCAGGCACCCACGATATGTTACAAATACCGTGCAAGTTAAACGAGATTCGGAACAATCTTTCCTCAAATGAGGTGACTATATAAATGAAACAACGTACGAGCCACGCCCCATCGCAAATTATAGGCAGGAGTCGCTGGACGCGACATGGGTCACATGAAGGCACAATTGTTTCACCAAGCTAGCCAAATGATTGGCTAACAAATGTGGTTTCAAATTCGCATGGGATTTATATAGGGCTGAAATCAGATATAATGTTTCGTGATATTAGATCTAAGTTTGCTGAGAATTTATCATTACTACAACTTTCAGGTTTTTGCCGAAGGCGCACATGATTGTATCTAGACCGTCTTCCAACAGTTAAAATACGATATCGAGCGTTCTATCGCTGATTATTTTATCCGAGGCGACTAATAGCATTAACAATACGACCAAACTGTCAGATCAGCTGAGGCGTCGCAGCATCAAAGATGACGGAGAGTTATAAGCTGCATATGATTGCTTCAGGATCAGTAGGGAAATGTTATGCTCTAATAAATTGACTTGAATATCTTCAATACATTTTAAAATTGCGTTCTACCAGTGCTTATGAAAACCATACTATAACAAACTGTAAGAGAAGTTTCAAGCTTTTGACTTCCTGAAGTGAAACATTGCGGAGATAGAGGGCTCAAAGGATTCCGACTGTCGCTCATCACGAACCATGCCAGACATGGCGAACACATTAGGCACATACGGTTCACAGGTCCATTTATCTTCAACCGTCATAATAACAAAAGTGGCAAACCAGCCATTCACGTACCGGTCCAAGGTTTACATTAACACTTCCGGGGAACAGTGATAGGCCACTATGACTGACTAGGCAAGATATGGCGGATACATTTGAAAATGTTTCTATAACATTGAACACATTAAAATATGACCGGGTGCTGTACTGGCTGGGCAGATCAGTGTGCAGGATAATAGGAACTGAGGGCACTCTCGTGTCCTGGTACATGTGGGTACCGTCGTTATACGACTGAAACATGGTTGAAAAAAGACGTTAAATCCTAATCACTCGATCAGAAATACATCCTCGAAAGCCAGTATATTGATCGACCCGTTATCATCGATACACTGGCTTGTTCAGTAACTCAACTGACTTTCTTCTTAACTGAACCAATCAATACGAACATTCAACCAGTTCATCTCGCCCATCAGGTGCTAGGTTTGAGTTACCAGTTCATCTCGCCTATCAGGTGCTAGGTTTGAGTTACCAGTTCATCTCGCCTATCAGGTGCTAGGTTTGAGTTACCAGTTCATCTCGCCTATCAGGTGCTATGTTTGAGTTACCAGTTCGTTTCACCTATCAGGTGCTATGTTTGAGTTACCAGTTCATCTCGCCTATCAGGTGCTAGGTTTGAGTTACCAGTTCATCTCGCCTATCAGGTGCTAGGTTTGAGTTACCAGTTCATCTCGCCCATCAGGTGCTAGGTTTGAGTTACCAGTTCATCTCGCCTATCAGGTGCTAGGTTTGAGTTACCAGTTCATCTCGCCTATCAGGTGCTAGGTTTGAGTTACCAGTTCATCTCGCCTATCAGGTGCTAGGTTTGAGTTACCAGTTCATCTCGCCTATCAGGTGCTAGGTTTGAGTTACCAGTTCATCTCGCCTATCAGGTGCTAGGTTTGAGTTACCAGTTCATCTCGCCTATCAGGTGCTAGGTTTGAGTTAGCAGTTCATCTCGCCTATCAGGTGCTAGGTTTGAGTTACCAGTTCATCTCGCCCATCAGGTGCTAGGTTTGAGTTACCAGTTCATCTCGCCTATCAGGTGCTAGGTTTGAGTTACCAGTTCATCTCGCCTATCAGGTGCTAGGTTTGAGTTACCAGTTCGTCTCGCCCATCAGGTGCTAGGTTTGAGTTACCAGTTCGTTTCACCTATCAGGTGCTATGTTTGAGTTACCAGTTCATCTCGCCTATCAGGTGCTAGGTTTGAGTTACCAGTTCGTCTCGCCTATCAGGTGCTATGTTTGAGTTACCAGTTCATCTCGCCTATCAGGTGCTCAGGCCTATCAGGTGCTGTAGGTTTGAGTTACCAGTCGTCTCGCCTATCTGGTGCTAGGTTTGAGTTACCAGTTCATCTCGCCTATCCGGTGCTAGGTTTGAGTTACCAGTTCATCTCGCCCATCAGGTGCTAGGTTTGAGTTACCAGTTCATCTCGCCTATCAGGTGCTAGGTTTGAGTTACCCGCTCATCTCGCCTATCAGGTGCTAGGTTTGAGTTACCAGTTCATCTCGCCCATCAGGTGCTAGGTTTGAGTTACCAGTTCATCTCGCCTATCAGGTGCTAGGTTTGAGTTACCCGCTCATCTCGCCTATCAGGTGCTAGGTTTGAGTTACCAGTTCATCTCGCCCATCAGGTGCTAGGTTTGAGTTACCAGTTCATCTCGCCCATCAGGTGCTAGGTTTGAGTTACCAGTTCATCTCGCCTATCTGGTGCTAGGTTTGAGTTACCAGTTCATCTCGCCTATCTGGTGCTAGGTTTGAGTTAGCAGTTCATCTCGCCTATCAGGTGCTAGGTTTGAGTTAGCAGTTCATCTCGCCCATCAGGTGCTAGGTTTGAGTTACCAGTTCATCTCGCCTATCTGGTGCTAGGTTTGAGTTAGCAGTTCATCTCGCCTATCAGGTGCTAGGTTTGAGTTACCAGTTCATCTCGCCCATCAGGTGCTAGGTTTGAGTTACCAGTTCATCTCGCCTATCAGGTGCTAGGTTTGAGTTACCAGTTCATCTCGCCTATCTGGTGCTAGGTTTGAGTTACCAGTTCATCTCGCCTATCGCCTATCTGGTGCTAGGTTTGAGTTAGCAGTTCATCTCGCCCATCAGGTGCTAGGTTTGAGTTACCAGTTCAGTTCATCTCGCCTATCAGTTACCAGTTCATCTCGCAGGTGCTAGGTTTGAGTTACCAGTTCATCTCGCCCATCAGGTGCTCAGGTTAGGTGAGTTACCAGTTCATCTCGCCTATCAGGTGCTAGGTTTGAGTTACCAGTTCATCTCGCCTATCAGGTGCTAGGTTTGAGTTACCAGTTCGTCTCGCCTATCAGGTGCTAGGTTTGAGTTACCAGTTCATCTCGCCTATCAGGTGCTAGGTTTGAGTTACCAGTTCGTTTCACCTATCAGGTGCTAGGTTTGAGTTACCAGTTCATCTCGCCTATCAGGTGCTATGTTTGAGTTACCAGTTCGTCTCGCCTATCAGGTGCTATGTTTGAGTTACCAGTTCGTCTCGCCTATCAGGTGCTAGGTTTGAGTTACCAGTTCATCTCGCCTATCAGGTGCTAGGTTTGAGTTACCAGTTCGTCTCGCCCATCAGGTGCTAGGTTTGAGTTACCAGTTCATCTCGCCTATCAGGTGCTAGGTTTGAGTTACCAGTTCGTCTCGCCCATCAGGTGGTAGCTTTGAGTTTTGAGGCCTGAATTCCAATGATGACCACACTACCTTTTGGGGTCGGGATGAAACAGACATAGGAGGCAAAAAATGTATACCGAATATCGATATTTTAATTCAAAACAACTGCGGATGGATGAAATATACGAGAAGGTCCAGGTAAAACCGCGAGGATTTAGTGTTTACCTACACCGGTGAATATGTGAGTATAACATACAATTTGTTCAATTTAACCCAGGCTGTCGGGATGAATTCGTAGAATGGGCATTCGTATTCTAAGCTAGAGAAATTGTCTAAAAAAATTGAGAGAACGTTTCACTTTCCCATTCAAGTTAAGTGAAATCCATTCAACCTGGGGTAATGCTGTCCAAAAATCACTCACAAATTAGTTAATAAAATCACTCATTTTGAGTGAAAAGAGAACCTAAATCCGAGTGGAAACCAATAGCAAGCGTCAGATCCGACATTCAATATTCAGCCGACGTCCATAAAAGGAAGTCCACGTCCATTATCGAAAGACCAGTTCCGTATGACATTTGGCACCACTTCCAAATATGTATGAAATAAACATAATACAATCATAAGATGGTTTCCTAGAAGGGGAAAGCGGTCAGCAGTTCTCAATGATGTCAGCGACACATGATGACGTTCTATACACAACATCTTAATCACTTTATCCAATGAATGCCAAGTAGTTGCCAGATTATTATCGCAGTCACACTTTGATTGTGGCTGTTCATTTGAACATCATGGAGAAGTGAAACTCATAACATACAAATGACCCCTATCCCCGGATTAAGCGAATTAGACACAGATTACAAACGTAGCGCTAAGAGTGTACGATATTTATCACAGATTTTGAGACACTTTGATTGGAGGCGTTGGTGGTCAAGTTTGTCAAGTTTCTGTAGTGATATCTTTTCACACAGTCGAGGTGAAAGAGAGCCCTAATAATTCTTGTAAAGGAATAGGTTCAGATATTATATTCCATCCGTGCTACAAATAGTTTCACTAAAGAAGAGTCCATTGAGTGAAAGTTTGCACTTGCCCGAGTTTATGGGAATGCCAGATACAAATAGATACAGCTTTAACCTAAACTTACGAAGACTAGCTAAATTCAAGAGCTATTGTGTTGGCAACATTGGGAATACTTGAAATGAAATCCCAAACCTAAAAAATATAGGTCGAGATAAGTCATTTTCAATAGGCTTTTTGTCCGTCGCCAGCTTCATATTTGGGATGGATTTGAAAACTTGGTCATAATTCTTCTGGAGATATCATATTAGCAAGCACGATGCTCAGAAAGACACAGACGAAGGACGCTGCAACGATACCCCCTCCCTCCGGAAATGTGGCCAAGGGGTAAACACTTTTAAAAAGGTTGTATCAAAGACAGATGAAACTCGCCGCTGCCATCTCTATCTATGATATACGAGGCGCGTTATCATAGCCCCAAATGTAAGAAACTCAAAATCCTTTCACATCGTGTTTGTATCGGGAACTTGCTTCCTCAATAGCTCTTAAATTCATCAAATAGAGATCGTGAGTTCCTACTGCGGATAAAGGTGCCATTAGGTGTCTAGGTGCCATTATCTTCACTTTACTATGGTGGCCGAGAGGGGCCATCGTCACTTCGCCATCGTACGTCAAAAAACAGAGCGATAGAGCGATGGCGATAGAGCGATAGAGCGATGGCGATAGAGCGATAGAGCTATGGCGATAGAGCGATAGAGCGATGGCGATAGAGCGATAGAGCGATGGCGATAGAGCGATAGAGCGATGGCGATAGAACGATAGAGCGATAGAGCGATGGCGATAGAGCGATAGAGCGATGGCGATAGAGCGATAGAGCGAAGTACATGACTGCGCATGTCTCATAATCATGCATATTCATACGGTGATAATCGTACCTCCAACACAAGAGAGATCGCCGCTAAACTCTAGTTATTATCAGGCGGATTCATGAATATTATAGGGGCCAGCGGCATATCACAAAGATTACACAGATAACACAGAGAGATAGACCGATAAGTTTTATTGTATATGGGCTAAAATAATAAAGATTGGCTAAAAGATCGACATAAGAATCTAATAAATAAAGCAGTGATATTCGCTGTCTGGTGAACATATACATTTGGAACATTTGAATTCAAGTTTTGTAATTAATGCTGATGTTTGTTAAGAAATCAACGTAGAATCGAAATAGAAGAGGTCACTCCCCCCCCCCCCTCTAAAATATTGGTGATCTGATTTACCCATAGTCTCGTAATTTTTCGTCAAATTCAACTTCTAACTCCTCTGAAAGAAAAGACCAATTCGTCCGTCGATGCGTAAGTTGAATTATTTGAAGTTGTGGGTGCCGAACGCGGCCATTTCCGCGTTTTTATCGAAAAAGAAAGGCGGATGTCATATGAAACTGATAATTCATTAAGATTGTGCTGATCATGGCTGGACTTAACACTACATCGCATAGAACAAACACTGATTTTTTTTATATCTTATTTGGTTTTGTTAGGTAATACACATTGTACATACAATATTTTATCGTACTAAACAAAAATGGCTGTATTTGTAATTAGAAACTCATATTATACAACAAACAGAAACAGATACATCGTCATTACACCTCGATTTATCTACGCAAACAACATCATAAGAGTCTAAACAGTAAATGCAGCGATGACCAATACTGGTAAAACAAGCGCCATTCGCAGTTCTTATACTGGAAATATTTATCGGTTTCGTACGCACATAAAGCGTTTTGAACACTTTTCAACCAAGGGATTTTTAACTACTTTCATTTTATATATAGAAAATTTAATAATAGAAATACAGTAGTTGAGTGGCTGATTTCTGGGTTGTAAAAGACCAAGTATAACTTTTTCTGGAGAAAATATAATTGGAACAACCGCCGAAGCGAACCAATTTTCCAGTAAACTCCACCAAGGGTAGATATGTTCACATTCCCAAAAGAGATGAATAATAGTCTCTGGAACTTTGCTACAAAATGTACATAAGTTAGATATATCAGGGTAAAGTTTATGTGCAAAACTGTTGGTAGTCAATATTCGGTTAATAATTCTGTATCGAAACCATTTATATTTCACATCTCTTTGTTACATTATTATTCCATATATACCACTCCGAATCACTATAATTTTTTTCAAGAACTGTTTAGTAAAGTAAATCTAAAGGTCAAGAGATTTCTATATAACATTTTACAGCCTTTTTCCCCACTTATTAATAGTGAAATAGGGGGCAGTATCAACGGTATCATATATTGTTTCTGTAATAGTCCAAATCTCATGTTGTTTGCTGCTTTCCGTACTGCTTGAGTAGTATATAAAACTGATATTGACGCAACTTGACCCTGGACCTAAAACATTTGCATATTGGGGAGAAAAAACTACCTCCGAACACAGAAGAGTTCCAATTTTTACAGGTCACTGCGCAGGTCAAGTGGTTGCCATGGTGACGTAACTTCCGGTCACGTGACCTTTGGGGCATGTATTCTTCCGCGGTGAAGCCGTCGGCGGTGATGCAGTCGCGGGAAAAAGCCTCCGTGGACAGAAAAAGTAGTCCCAAATACGCGGAGAGCTGAGGGAAATTCTCCGGCAATCTTAGGGACATTTTGGGAGCGAGAGGGGCCCCTAGTGGACTGATTGGGTTGAGTGAGGTGTCAAAGTGAAGCGCTCCTCCAGGACGATCAAGTGATTGGTGGGTGTATGTAAAATTAGGATTTGTCCCGAAAACATAAAAAGCGGAACAAGGACTTTACCCCTAAAGTAGGGCCTGATTCGTACATTTGCATCTGTACGGGAAAATGCCTATATGGGTATAAGAGTGGTCATTTTTTTGTGGATTTTACTATGGGTTGTGGGGCCTTGTTTTTCACGTCTCACCACGTAGAACACATGGGCGGGTTCCCGAAGCTAAGCGGTGACATTTTTCGAAAAGTTCACGGAGGTATGGATAGGCCTATAGGCCTAATGGCTCAGTGGATAGGTCCATACTTGGCAATTCACACATGCTCATTGCGATATGGGTTGTGGGATCTTGTTTCTCACGTCTCACCACGTAGAACACGATGAGCGGGGTCCTGAAGCTAAGCGGTGAATTTTTTTAAAAAGTCACTGCGCGCATGCGTAGTGGTTAAATGGTGCTGGGTGGCCGTTTTGGGGTCTAGGTGAGCCCTTAGTGGTCCGATGGTGTCGCAAGAGGTTTTATTTTGAAGCTCTCGTGGAGGAGCATCCGACTGAACTAATGTATCGTCCGTTTTCAATATTCTGCGCATGCGCAGTCTGGTCGTAATATAGAAAGGAGGCATTTTGGGGGTCGTGGGGATGTGTTTGGGATAGAGATAGACCACTATTGGTCCAAATGGTTCGTGGGAGGTGTTAAAATGAAGCTTTTGTGGGGTGGAGTCAGAATACAGGACATATATGGTACAATACAGGACAGATATTGTATAACACAGGACAGATATTGTATAACATAGGAGAGATATGGTATGATACAGCACAGATATGGTATAATACAAGATATATATTGTAAAATACAGCACAGATAATACAGGACAGATATTGTATAATACAGGACATATATTGAATAATACAGGACATATATTGTATAATACAGGACGGATATTGAATAATACAGAACAGATATTGTATAATACAAGACATATATTGTAAAATACAGCACAGATAATACAGGACAGATATTGTATAATACAGGACATATATTGAATAATACAGGACATATATTGTATAATACAGGACGGATATTGAATAATACAGAACAGATATTGTATAATACAAGACATATATTGTATAATACAGGACATATATTGTAGCATTCGGATGTAACACCACAGTCCCGGGTGTAAAACAATGAAAACCCCGGATGTAAGATGTAAAACAAAGGTCCCCGGATATAACTGGTCATACATACTTAGGTTATTATTATGGACAACATAGATGCAGTCTGGTCATGCATAATTATGTTATTATTATGGACAACAAACATACAGTCTGATATGTAATTTCTTACAATTAAGAAAAAATTCAAAACGATAAATGTGTGAAGTAGTAGCCAGATAAACTGACTAACGCCACATCACCGCGATGTATATATTATCAGGATACTGTGCTGTTCCTGCAAGAGTACAAGTACATGGACAAGAAAAATGTAAATTGATAGAGCATATATATATGGACAGATTACATGTACAGGCACATAGTACATGTATAGGCACATAGTACATGTACCTTCGCTACTACTTGTACTGATGACGTCACCGATGACGTCATAGATGCTGTGGACATCCATCAAATCGGGGTCTACACTCCGAGAGCTAGAAAATGACACCTCCCACGCCGCATTCGGACCAATAGTGGTCCATCTCCATCCCAAACACACCCCCACGCACCCCCAAAATGACCACTTTACTTACTACACCCAACTGCGCATGCGCAGATTGACGCGACTTGCAATAAAAAGCACGCCATTCTGGCTCTACCCCACAGAAGCTTCACTTTGACCCCTCCCACGATCCATTTGGACCAATAGTGGTCCATCTCTATCCCAAGCACACTCCCACGCACCCACAAAATGCCTGCTTTCTATACTACGGCAAGACTGCGCATGCGCAGACTATTGAAAGCGGACGATGCATTAGCCCAGTCGGATGCTCCTCCACGAGAGTTTTAAAATAAGACCTCGTACGACACCATCGGACCACTTGGGGCTCACCTAGACCCCAAAACAGCCACCCAGCACTATTTACCCACTACGCATGCGCGCAGGGACTTTTTCGAAAAATTTCACCGCTTAGCTCCGAGACCCTGCCCGTAGTGTTTTACGTGGTGAGACGAAGAAAACAAGACACCACAACCCATAGTAAAATCCACAAAAAATGACCACCCCTACATGTATACACATACAGGCATTTTCCCCGTACAGATGCAGATGTGCGAATCAGGCCCGATTTTAGGGGTAAAGTTCCACTTTTTATATTTTCGGAGATAAATCCTCAATTTACATGCATCCACCCATGACTTGATAGGCAGGCCCGATAAGCCGGAGACCGACATTAGCCCTTTTGGACATCGTTGATAGGCGTTTTCCCCTATTGTAGGCGTAAAATCTGTGTTCCGCTTTTTGTATTTTTGGGACAAATCCTAATTTTACATACACCCACCCACTGGTTGATCGCCCTGGAGGAGCGCTTCACTTTGACACCTCACTCGACCCAATCGGTCCGCTAGGGGCCCCTCTCCTCCAAAATGCCCCGGTGGTTGCCGAAGATTTCCGGAGAATTTCCCCCAGACTATTTTTCTGTACGCGGAGGCTTTTTCCCGCGACCGCATAACCGCGGCGGAATACATGCCCCAAACGTCACGTGACCGGAAATGACGTCACCATGGCAACCACTTGACCTGCTCAGTGACCTGCAAAAATTGGAACTCTCCTATGTTCGGAGGTAGTTTTTCTCCCCACTATGCAAATTTTTTAGGTCAAAGGTCAAGTTGCGTTAATATCAGTTTTATATACTACTTGCCTGACATACTGATAATTATTCCAGAAAATGGGCTGCGCATACAAAATACGGATTTTTTTTGTCATTTGATTCTTTTCAGTCCATTTATAATGGACTGAAAAGAGTCAAATGACAAAAAAATTCCGTTATTATCTAAAATATCATTTACAAACCGCACGCCTTTTCCATCCCAGTGACCTAAATGTAGAGCTTTATTATCAATCTTAATGTTTTCATTGTAACATTTCATTTGAGAAAGTTTGACAGTCCTCTAGTTTTATTTGAAATTATGTCCAGGCTAGAAGCGTGTCCCTCCAAAATACGTTTTCCATCGTTGGTATAATATTAGTTCTTAAGAATGCTGAACCAACTCCTATTGGGTCTATATTCTTTGGCATATACATTTTCAAAATATTACCCCACTTGGAATTATCAGCTTGTAATATCCTAATCCACGATATATTTTGTGCCTGGATTACATATTAACAATAGGATTATATAAACCGCCATGTTCAAGTGGTTTAACAGAAATTTTTCTAAAAAATTTATCAGGTTTCGAGTTCCAAACAAATTCAAAACAGCGTTTCTGGAATTCATTTATAAGTGGTTCGGGTGGGTTTGGAAGAGAGGAAAATAGATGGTTGAGTTTCGGCAACAACAAGCCAAATGACATTTCGTCCTAGTGGAGTCAATCCTATTTTGGACCATATCTTTATGAGTTCAGAGTATGACAATATCTTTTAATTCATCTTTGTATTTTTTCAACCTTTTCGGCCAAATTGTTTGTAAACACAAGACCTAATAGCTTAAAGTCACCTTGTGACCAGTCTAAATTCCATTTAGTACGAAACCACTGAGAAAATGTTGGTACTTGGCATAAAACTGCAATTTAAAAACCAGTCATTTTAGATTTATTTCTCACGCTTCTCTACTAATTTTCGGCCCATTTCAAGGCACCCCCTCGTAATTATTGAGGGTGGAGAGACGAAGTAGTCCTTGGTCTCCGCTCTTTGAGACATTCCGTTCTTTGTGCAATGCGGGGGTATAGGGGGAGAGGCAAATCTTAATAAATTAATATCCTATCAACGTTCTCCAACAACTGAATATTAATAAGCGTCAATCCTTCCCCCTCCGTGTCATTAATCAAAGATCTTTTTTTTTATATATTCATAATGGCATTCCTTGAATCAACTCAGAGTCGCTTTCTTGTACAGAATTTTTCTTAGTATGCATGGCGTTGATATTCATTTTGACCGCCATGAAAATCTTGTACCGACAATACCGCGAACACAAAGCTAGGAAAAAATGTCGACTTGTCTCGTTTTGGTGTAGTCATGCGCAGTCATGTACTTCGCTCTATCGCCATCGCTCTATCGCTCTATCGCCATCGCTCTATCGCTCTATCGCCATCGCTCTATCGCTCTATCGCCATCGCTCTATCGCTCTATCGCCATCGCTCTATCGCCATCGCTCTATCGCTCTATCGCCATCGCTCTATCGCTCTATCGCCATCGCTCTATCGCTCTATCGCTCTATCGCCATAGCTCTATCGCTCTATCGCCATCGCTCTATCGCTCTATCGCCATCGCTCTATCGCGCTCTATCGCTCTATCGCCTATCGCTCTATCGCTCTATCGCCATCGCTCTATCGCTCTATCGCCATCGCTCTATCGCCATCGCTCTATCGCTCTATCGCCATCGCTCTATCGCTCTATCGCTCTATCGCCCTATGGCACGATGGCGAAGTGACGATGGCCCCTCTCGGCCACCATACTTTACACATTACACTCCCCGGACAACAACTTCAGGGCTATGGACATTTACTTTTCGATAATATTTAATTCAGATAGCTGACGTTGGTGCTCGCCTCCAGCTGATGCTCGGTGTATACCAGCGAAGTCGTCGAGATTTGCTAATCGGAAGAAACTGCTGTAAAACACTTTCGTCCAAGTAATTACATAATGCACGTTGTCTAGATGACATTAGTGTGCAATTACGGAACAACAGCACGCCAGTTCTCTCTAAACATCTATCAAGAAATCGATAGAACATAATTGCAATGCTGCAGCAGTGACAATAAAAAGGCCCCGAGTGAAACGAATGACAAGCAGTGTAAATGTGACAGGAGCGTTCGATTTGACATTCATTAGTCAGTTATCGTCCATAAGAAATGAACGCGTCGATAGTGGCTAAACTTCCATCGGATGACAAATCCAAACATGCATGAGATATATAGATATATATATACATATATATATATAGAGAGAGAGAGAGAGAGAGAGAATTAAGGTGTAAGAGAGAGAGAATTAAGGTGTAATGTCGATCAAACAAAATTCTAAGTACTCAAGCCAATAACTTAGTAATCTAACACATTAAAACATACACACATGAAAACTTATGCAACAAACCGATTTCTCTCAACCCAAGATGCAATCCTCCCTTCGACTAAAAGGATCTTCCAAAGTAGTCGCTCGATAAAAGGCATCTCTTACAATCTTAAACTCTATGCATAGTTTAGTTTAGATGAGTATAGCCTACAGTTTTTTTGAACCCATGAAGTTTGTTTTTATTCACAGCATCCCACAAAGATTGAAACAGCCGTCTCACATAATTACAGACAGAGGGTCTGAAATCGCTATATGGGATTCCAACAGGATCAACCTCGTCATCTAGGGCTGCCTTAGCCATCCTATCAGCCTCAGTATTACCTTTGATGCCAACATGACTAGACAACCAGCAAAACACAATATCAATCTGTTGATCAAATCTACAGTCATGTAGTTTTAGAATACTCAAGCTAGTGGGATGAGTCGAAGTTCCACTTTTAATCACTTGGAGGCATGATAGTGAATCTGAGAATATGACATATTTTTTTCCTTTTAGTGGGCCCAATACCTTCTAAAGCCAAAAATATAGCCTTTGCTTCTGCAGTGAATATCGAACTTTTTTAATACCTGGTAGTCGACATGTTTTAGTTTTGGAACTAAAGAGAGAGAGAGAGAATTAAGGTTTAACGTTGCATTAAGCAATATTTCAGCTATATAGCGACGATCAAACAAAATTCTAAGTACTCAATTCAACAACTCAGTAAACTAATGCATTAAAGCAGGTACAAACATTACAATTTGTACAACAAACCAATCTCTCTTGAATAATTTAAATACAATGTTCATTTACTCTGCTAAAAAGATCTTCCAGCGTAGCTGCTCGATAAAAAGTATCTCTTACAATCTTAAAATCTATGCAGTCCATGAGAATATGTTTCACCGTGAGATCTTCATGGCATAGAATACACCTTGGGACCGGCTCCTGTTTTAGTAAATATTCGTGAGTTAATCGTATATGGCCGATCCTACATCGTCTAATTATGGCCTCATCGAAACGTTTCCGACTGTTCAGATGAGTATAACCAATAGTTTTTTTTGAACTTGTGAGGTTTGCTATTATCCATAGCATCCCATAAAGATTGAAACAGCTTTCTTACATAAGCGCAGACAGATGGTCTGAAATCGCTGCATGGGATTCCAACAGGATCAACCTCTTCATCTAGGGCTGCTTTAGCCATCCTATCAGCCTCAGTATTATCTTTGATGCCAACGTGACTAGGCAACCAACAAAACACAATATCAATCTGTTGATCAAATCTACACTCATATAGTTGTAGAATACTCAAGATAGTGGGATGAGTCGAAGTTCCACTTTTAATCGCTTGGAGGCATGACATTGAATCTGAGAATATGACATTTTTTCCGTTTAGTGGACCCAATACCTTCTAAGGCCTACAATATAGCTTTTGCTTCTGCAGTGAATATCGAACTTTCACCTGGTAGTCGACAGGTTTTAGTTTTGGAACTAAAGATAGTAGCAGATGCTACTCTCTCACCATCTTTGGAACCATCTATATAAATAGCCTGATACGATCTGTATTTCTCTCGAAGTAGACCAAATTTTTGCGTATACAAGAGCTGGCTCGTGTCTGCCTTTTAATATTTCGTTAGAGAAATATCTACTTCTGGTTGAGCTAACTGCCATGGTGGAATGGGTATGAGCTTGTTAAATTTGAGGTAAGAGAGGTAAAACACAGTTATATGCAGGATTCGAGTTATTTCATCGCAATTTTGTGATATATTGCAGTGATAGTTTGATTCTTCGAAGTTCTAAAGGAAATAATTCCTCTGCTTCGACATAAAAGCTTTCTTTAGGGGATGCTCTGAACGCTCCAAGGCGAAGTCTTAGTCCTTGATGGAGAATAGGATCTAGCGTTGCAAAGTTTGACTTGCATGCACCGATGTAAACAATAGAGCCATAATCAAGTTTGGAACGAACAAGTGATCGATATAAATGGATAAGTGTTTGCTGATCTCTTCCCCACTTATAGTTGGCAACTACCTTCAACAAATCAAGAGCTTTCGTGCACTTAGCTTTCAAGCAATTTATATGCAATTTGAATGTTATTCGGTGGTCAAACAACACACAATAAATAAATTAGTTGCATAAGCCTTAATCAAGGAAGATGCTAAAAATGGATGAAATAAAATCGAAGATGCAACTTTACCAACAACCAACAACAACCCACATTGTTGTCATTTTTAACTTGTTCGCAATCCTTTGCACATATGATTATGCAAACGACTACAATAGTTTCATAAGCCTTGATCAAGAAAAAAAAAGAAAAATGGGCAAACAGTCGAAAACAACTGTCTGAGGAAGCCAACCTGCGGAATTTAAATGAAAGTTTCGAATCCGAAATCCGACTTTATTGTCCCACCTTGTTAATAAACAGGAATTCAAGATTATCACCAACTATCACCATATAACATGTATAATATAAAAAAAATGTGAAGAGATCGAATGCTTTCTTTCAAGTGGTACGAATCCGCACGCACCTTTAGGTATTTGCCAGAACAAGCAAAAGCTATTTCTACAGCTTAAGTAGCAATTATTTGCTAACCGTGGGAAGAAGACAAGTTGGTCCAAATCGATGAAGAGACACCTCGATCTGGGCAGATCTGTATCATTGAGACGTTTGATCTGCATCTTGCTGAAAACGCCACAACAGTAAATTCAAAGGAACCGTTTGATTCATAAGGTCTGACACTTATAAAATAATTGTGCACATGAGAAAAAGTACGTTTCGATTTATCTTTAAAAGACACAGACATCTAGCCTTAGTCTAACACTGGTCACCAGATATCATGGTCGATCACATATCTTGTTCCTTTAGCAGAGAGAGAGAGAGAGAGAGAGAGAGATTGAGAATTAAGGTTTAATGTCGCGTTCATCAATATTTCAGATAAAGGCAATGCCTGGACCATATTAGGCCGCGGTGGTGGTGATTGAGGAGGGGGAGGCGGGTCGTGGGGCTCCGAAAAAAGTAATTTCAGAAGAAGAAAAAATAGGACTCGTATCTGCATATTACTAAGTACAAAGGCGAATTCATAAGGGCATTGAATTTTAATGTTCTCCGTCCAGGTCTTGGCACTCTTGCGTATAAGACCATAAAATTTATTTAACTCATATCACATATTGATACTTTATCTTTGCACTCATGGGTGATCTTTAACAGAACAAATTCGAGAATTTATTTTTCTGCGAGAAATCGGTCAAAAAATCTACATGCCATCTACTCAAATTTCAAGTTTATCTCGGTTCTATCACGCGATGTGTTTGTGAAATTACCCTCGCCCCAACCCTCACACCCGCACCCTCACGCTGATCAACAGAAATCACCCGGACCTGGAAGGGGTAAAGTAAGAGTAAAGTCAAAGACTGGTTCTGATGGGAGAAACCCACACCAGCTGACTATTCATACAGACCCAGAACGTGCGTTCTGACCGACATGGCTACTACAGTGCCTACCCGAGATACAACACATATCACGAATCGTTAGATTCTTGGTATGTGCTTTAGAATAGGTTAATCAAAAGACTATTCTGTGAAGTCATGTGACGCAGTCAGTATGTCGGCACCTCTTCCCACTACCCTTATATGTGTTGTAATTCTAAAACTTTCAATGATCGATGATACAGCAGGTAAATCTATCTGACTCGGCGATATTCATCCAGTTTAAAAGGAAAGTAATGTCCGGTAGAAAAGAATGTCCGACTCTTATCTCTTGACCCAGCTAAAACAGTTATTCCTGATTTGCAACAAAGATAAGACATGATTTCCCAAAGACAAACATAGGATAATGGACATGTTTATATGGGCAATCTTTCGCTTTAGAAAGGCTCAACGGGAAACATCATTACATATATTAATTAATATAAATACATATACATACATAAATTGTATAGAGGTCCGGTCGTTGGTCCAGTGACCACGAGCAGAATACAGGCTTCCACAGACAAGCTGTACGGTACGTACATGTAAATAGGTGTGACTAGGAGTAAATTGAAACATCTGTAATGTTAGAAAGAAATCAAGAGGTTTGTGTGTTGGTAAATGATGGATCAAAATCTCAAGATGTAAAGCGAAGAGCAGGTAAATATCGGTGACAGTACATTTCACATTCGTTTACGTAACCAACGAGGAAACTGGCCTAGCTGTGATACATGTACGAGCCTGGACATTTGCTAATTTAGTACTCGTCTCCCATTTAATAAAACAAAGAAGCTTTAGAAAGCATGTCGAACTGTATTTATTTAGTTTCCTGTAAGAAGTGTGGTCAACAGTATGTTGGCAAGACCACCCAAAGACTCCATCTTAGGGTGAACGGTCATAGAAAATCCGTTAGGAAAAAGCAATTGCTTATAGGTAGACATTTTTCTGGACCTGACCATGGCTGGGATAACTTTAGTATTCAGATCATAGACGTCGTCTATCCATCTACTAAGGATTCCCCCTTTGGATTTGAGAGAAAAATCTGAGAGCGGGAATTATTCTGGATGCTAAAACTTGGGTCAGTGTTTCCGTTTGGTTTAAATGATAATGTCAGTGGGTTCGGCAATGCTACAAACCGCCGTTCAAATATATCCAACATTACCCAACTATTTAAATCCCATCAACGGAGACAACGCAGCCATGGTTGGCGAAAGTTTAATAGTTCGATGATTCACGATCATATCACTTTAAATTACTTAGTGGGTTTAATTAACGCACCCAATAGTATACATAGCTTACGTACAGTTCTGTATGCGTTACCTCTGAGAGCTTTAAATCAAATAGCCAGAGATATACAACAATCTGTGTCTTCAGGAAATATAATACCATCAAAAATCAGTAAAATATGTCAAGATATAGCGTATTTTCGGTTGTATCGTCCAGTGAACATTATCGAAACATCTCAAGATCGGCTTTTCTTGAAACTCAACTACTTAGATAAAGGACTGGACATCATTAATTTACCTCGAATCCTGAATGATCCAGAGGTAAGCAACGCTGTACCAAACTATTTCAAGTTCACAGAACCTCCTTGCATTTCATAGAAGTATACTAAATCTATAGCCACCAAAATATTCAATTACTCCAATGCTGTTAAGGAGTTTGACTGGAACTTATACACGTCAGGAGGCTATAGTTGTGATTGTGAATTGTCGAACTTTATCTATACACCATGCAAACATATTGGGACTGGTGACCTTGATGTGGTGAGTGATAAGGATCTGAAATTACTCCTGATGAAAGGACCTAAATATAGAGAGCCAAGAAGAATAAATCTGAAGGCCGACCAGAAGATAGTCCTGTCTGCATTAGAACAGTACGTTATTGATTGGTCTAAGCGAGAAAAAGTTGAACCTACAGTACTCGCTGATTAGCTGGACCTCACCAAGAGCAAGGTCGTTGAAACAATCCGCCATATTGACAGAAGTACTCTACCCCAAGCAAAACAAGTACTGAGAAACCTCAATTCGCAAGAAGTTCTAGCAAATCTCCAGAGTAAATTCGTCATAGTTCCAGCAGACAAAGCTCCGAATAATATAATATTCATATGTAAATATTACTATTACCAGGTGCTGGTTAAAGAATTGAGTGTAGACATATCTTCATCAAATACGTCTACTTACTCCCAAACTGCATTAACTCTGGAAGATTTATTTAACAATCACAAAAAGTTTCTGAGGGAAAGAGGTATTTGTCTTCCAACCAAACATAACGACATACCAAAAATATACTGGACTCCCAAAATGCATAAATCACCATACAAAGCTAGATTCATAGCTGGTTCTAGAAGCTGCACCACCAAGCTTCTTTCAACCCTATTGACGAGGACCCTTCAGGAGGTAAAAGCATTTTGGGAAAGGTATTGCGCCACAATTTCTAGGAACTCTGGCGTTGAATGTATGTGGATATTGAAAAACTCAAAATGTCTTACGGAAGAACTTGATGCTAAAGGTCACATACCGTACAGACATGTATCCACATGGGATTTCTCGACTCTATATACTACAATCCCTCATCAGGACCTTATTGACCGTATAAGTTCATTAATAGTATCTGTGTTCAAGAAAACTGATCGTAGATATATTAATGTCGGAAGCCATAAAGCATTCTTTAGCTCGACTACATACAAGAGATATCATTCATGGGATGTTTCTTTGTTTATAGAGTTGCTTGAATTTCTCATTAAAAATATCTATGTGAAATTTGGCAACACAATATATCAGCAGCATATAGGTATTCCAATGGGTACTAATTGTGCACCCCTGTTGGCTGACCTGTATCTGTTCTCTTATGAATATGACTATATGCAGGCGCTTTCAAAAACCGATCCATTCAAAGCCCGTTCCTTCTCATTCACCAAACGCTATATAGACGATCTTCTCGCTGTGGATAATCGCTATATAAATGACGCAGTGAAGGATATATATCCACCTTCACTGGATTTGAAGGAAACTACAGATAGCCCTACAGGCACATCTTATTTAGATCTCTATCTCTATAAAAATGAAGCGGGCATTCTCTCTCGTCGACTTTATGACAAAAGAGATGATTACAATTTCGACATCGTAAACTATCCCTTTCTGGATAGTAATATTCCAGTGGGACCTGCATATGGCGTATACATATCTCGCTTAGTAGCATTTGCTAGATCGTGTGTTAAATGTGATGATTTTAATCAACGTCACAAAACATTGTTGCAGAAACTTATAAAACAGGGCTATTCCACCAAGCGCCTCCACTCAAAGTTTCTCAAATTTGGCGATACATATCGCATGCTGATAGCAAAATACGAACGTAGCGTGCAAGATCTATGGCGCTACGTTTCGTAACTTGTGTCTAATTCCGCTTAAACCGGGGCTAGGGGCCGTACGAACCCATGTACTTCAAGAACCTCATGGTACTCATATGAACAGCCACAATCAAAGCGTGACTGAGATACATCATTCTTTAGATAACGACTTTACAACGAATATTATGGATTAAGAATACTGATCAGCGAATAAGATCAAGATCAAGAATGGATCAAGAATACTGATGTACTGAAGGAACTGCGTACCCAAGTACAGACCCTGCTCAAGGAGAACGAAGAGCTAAAACAGAGAGTGCAAGACGGAGAACGACGAAGTAGAGGGTACAATCTACGTTTTGGGGGTATAGTGGAGAAACCAACGGAAAACCCCACTGAAATAATCCAGGATCTTATCGAGAATAAGCTCAAAATGCAAAACATCACGCTTGAGAACGTACATCGCACAGGTGAAAAACGACAAGGCCAAAATCGGCATATCGTCGCCAAGTTTATTTACCGCCCGCAACGAAGGGAAGTACTCTACCAGGCAAAGCAAATACTGAAGGACAGTACTATCTTTGTGACAGAAGACATGATCCCAGAGGACAGACGGGAAAAATGTTTTTTTCCGGGAATACATGAACAAATGTTATAACGAAGGAAAGAAAGTGCGCTTCACACCAGGTAAGCTGTTTGTTGACAGTGCAGAAGTGAAGGAGGAGGACATTAGATCTCCCATTGTTTCCCCAAGTCGGCACTGAACTCATTAAAACTGTTAGTCTTAACATGAAGATTACAGAGTGTGTCGTATAAGGACTAATTGTATGTTCATGTCTTCGCGCCTTTCCTATCGACATTTGCGTAGAACATGTTATTTTTGTCATCACACGTCTTTCAACTGTTTTTTTTTATTATCTACTTATACCATTTCAACCGCTTTAATTCAACAGGTTTCTTACTCTACTGGATTATACAATAACAACCTTAGTATAAAGAACCAGAATTCCTGTATTGTATAAATGTGCTCACACTGACGATTGTATGTTACTGCATAACCCTTAACTTCTAACCATTCCTCTACCTTCAGACAGTGTTGAAACCCTGCATGTGTTTTCATGTACAGAATTATCTTACGTTTACACAGGTAATTTACGTATGAAAGCATGTCACTTGATTGTACGTATCAATCCCACTCATGATCCTGTATGTTCAGTTCCAAACTTATGCATGCCCCCCCCCACCAAAAACAGCATTTTCTGGCTAGTAATAGGCTCCAGGAATCTTCTAGGGGTACCTTACTGCGAGGCTGATGCTCAAACGAATGTTTAGTTTCCAAATCTATGCTTCAGGCAAAATGTGACTCAGTTTTTTTATCTAATTCACTTTTAACTGCCACATGTTTTTAAACCTACAGAAATGTATAGCATTGTAATGTAACTGAGTAAACCCATCAGATGTGTGTACTTTATATTCTGGCTTGACATACGATGTTATGGTCAGCCCATTCTACTCTAGGACTCTAATTAATATGTAAATTTGTTAAATGCCGCTTGCCGGTGTTTGCTTCGCAAGCGTCATCAAAACCTTTTTTTTGTGATTTTTTCCTTTGTATATCAGATTTCCTGCAAATCACTTATTGTGTCAATTGCTAAGGTATGTATTTAACACCACGACGCTCTGACTATTCACTAGCATACAACTACCTAAACAAAGTACAAACAATTAACCTATGTTTTTGTTTTCTAACCGGGAGCCCTCCGTTCAAATGCCACGGAGGTTTCGAGTTATTGTAATGTTCTTGTTGTATCTGTATATAGGTGTTTTTCCTCTGCGTCTTTGTTTTGTATATATGTTTATCTTTGAGAAATGGGTGTATTTTATTACTTTATCTTGCATTGTGAAACTGGATTTATTCATTAATTTAAACCTAAAAATCCCCAATGGATGACTGTGATGAATGTAATGAGGATTTTCCATTCCCTGGCCCAACATGGTTCCCACCGTTCTCCAATGAAAACATTCTCCCGGTAGAATTTGAACTAAACTCCGTCACTCATTCCGAAATAGACCTTTCATTTCTAAGCAACAAATGTTTCAATCCAATCGAATTAAATGATTTAGATCATTGTAAAACGCATACAGATGACAATGAATATGAAATTTCTCACTGGCAGAATATTAACTCCCATCAGTCCAACTATTTTACGGAAACATCTTTTGCAGAAGAGCCAGAAGTAAACAACGCAAATAACAGTGGGTCTTTATCGTGTTTACACCTAAATGCTAGGAGTCTAAGAAAACCATCTGAAATTACTGGATTCATTCAGAATCTGAATCACCAATTTTCTATCCTGGGATTTTCTGAAAGCTGGCTGGATCCTGTGACTGAACGTCTATTCGATATACCTGGATATAAACCTTTCCCTTCCTCACGAACTAAAAGAAAGGGTGGCGGTCTCATTCTATATGTTAAGGATACCATTCAATTTTGCAAAGTTCGCGATGACCTGTCATCCTGTGATGACAATGGCGAATTTGAATCACTGTTTCTCGAAATTAATTTTGATAATACCAAATACATTATTGGTATATTTTATCGACCGCCTGGCAAGAGCTTGAACATTTTCAACCACCATTTAGCTGACATCATGAAAACATCTGACATTGAAAAGCATAAGTGCATCCTGATGGGAGATTTTAATATCGACCTCTTCAAAACTGATGTTCATACACCATCAAAAGACTTCCTTGACCTTCTGAAATCCTACTATTTCTTCCCCAAAATAACTAAACCTACCAGAGTTAAGTCACACACAGCAACATTAATAGATAACATATTCATAAACTTTCACGAAGATAACTTACTATCTGGGATATTTTTAACCGACATCACTGATCACTTTCCCATCTTCCACCATACTAAAATCTTCTCCCATCTGCACACCCTCCACAAAAACTATATCCTACCGCCGAGTCACTCCTGAACTTAAAGATACTTTTAGACAGGTAATAAATGACACCGCTTGGGACAATGTTATCCAAGAAAGCAATGTTGTCAGTGCTCTAGATAATTTCCTCACAAAGTTTGACTCCATATATAACGAGTGTTTTCCGTATGCAACTTTTGAAGTCTCTTCTAAGCGGATTATCAAACCTTGGATCACTTATGGGATTCTTACTTCCATCCATGAAAAAAACAGACTCTATCGCGAATATCTCGCTTCTCGGGACGAAACCTCACATAAAGAGTACAGAACTTATAGGAATAAACTGATCCACAGTATTCGCCTGGCCAAAAAAAATTACTTCGAACAAAAGTTTAATGAATCCAACCAGGATATAAAAAGTATATGGAAAATTCTCAGCCAGCTAATGAATCGCAAGAAAGACACATCCATATCTAAATCGTTTATTGTCGATGGGAATGAAATCACAGATAGTCAAAGCATAGTAGATAAATTTAATGAGTATTTCAGCACCGTGGCTTCCACCCTGAACTCTAATATCCCTACAGTCCCTCCAATCTTCTGTGAATTTCTCGGTCCCTCTACTCCCGAAAATTTTGAATTTACCCCAACAACTTCCATTGATGTTCAGAACATCATTATGACTTCGAAGTCGGCCTCCCCGGGTTTGGACAGTATTTCTATGTCTCTCGTCAAACTCGTCGCCAAATCTGTCTCTGATCCACTTGCACACATTACGAACTTGTCTTTTAGATCGGGTATTGTCCCAGATTCTCTTAAATCAGCCAAAGTGACTCCCATATTCAAATCGGGTGAAACAAACCTTTTTTCTAATTATTGACCAATATCTGTAATACCAGCTCTAAGTAAAATTATTGAGAAACTCGCAATAAAAAGGATGGCAGATTTCTTAGAGAAAAACAATATTATATCTGACACTCAGTATGGATTTAGATCTAATCATTCAACCTCTCACGCGGCGATTTCTCTGTATGATATATTGGTCACTGCCAAGGAATCTAGAGAATATAGTACAGTTACTTTCTTGGATCTTTCCAAAGCTTTCGACACTGTCAATCACGACATACTGCTCACTAAGCTACACCATTATGGTTTTCGCGACACAGCAAATAAGTGATTCAGAAGCTATTTATCTAACAGATCACAATGTGTCTACTATAACAGTATGCTTTCTTGTTCCATGAATATCACTTGTGGAGTACCCCAAGGATCTATCCTTGGACCTCTTCTATTTTTACTATATATTAATGACATTAATAATGCCACTGATTTACTTAAGGTCATTCTTTTTGCTGATGACACCAGTGTTGTTTATACTTCTAAACGCCTCGACAGTGCTGTCACTGTTATGTCACAGGAATTGGAAAAACTATATATTTGGTTTTGTGCCAATCGACTATCACTAAACGTAAAGAAAACCAAATTCATGATAATAAATCCCACCAAGCAGCGCCTGCGGCACGTGCCACAGCTATTTATATCCGGTGAAGAGATTGAATTAGTAAATAGTTTCAAATTCCTCGGAGTTTTCTTCAACAATAAACTAAACTGGACAAACCATATACTACATTTGCAAGAAGGTGGCAAGAAACACTGGGGTTATTAACTTTATCAAAAACTCAGTAAATAAGAAAACACTACATATCTTATATTATTCGATGATATACCCATACCTATCCTACTGTAACATTCTCTGGGGAAACACATATATGACTCATCTGAAACCGTTAATATTGCTCCAGAAGCGTGTCCTCAGAGTTATTACTCTATCGCAGAAACGCGAGCATACTCAACCACTATTCACTCATCTAAAAATCACCCCTCTGCACGATCTGAATTTATATTCCTGTTTAAACCTGGTTCAAAAGTTTTTGTATCACCCTGAAACAATGCCGGTTCTTTTCCGTAACTATTTTACAAAACTGTCTGAAGTACACCGCTATCCCACAAGGAACCAAGAAGTAAATTTATATAGACCTTTCTATTCCTCTAATCTTTCGTATTATACAATTGGAGTCACGGGGCCACGGGAATGGAACAAGTTACCCTCAGTTCTCAAAACCATAAAATCTTCATCACTATGCAGGTCTAAGCTTAAATCCTATTTACTCGAAGTTTTACCCGTTTCTCGATGATAATTTCTAGATTGTATGCCCAAAGTTTTAAAGTTTTTTTTTTATTCACCGTTCGCATTCTCCCTATATTCAGATACTTATAATTATATTCCTAACTGGGATAGAACAAGCCCCCTGGGGCTTTATTCCCGCCATTATTTTGTCAACCTACATGTTATTATACCCATATATTATTGGTGAATAAAATTCATTCATTCATACGGATTTGATATTTTTGGAACATCATGATGTCTTGCCGGCATCATTGAAAACTGTTGACCGCTTCTCTCTTGCAGGAAACAAGCCTATGTTTTTGTATACTATGATTGTCTTTTTGAATTTGGTGCTAATACTGTTATATGGAAAATGGAATAGGTCTTTGGATTATGGACGCGGATATTCTCTAATGGACGACGGCTGGATTATGAATGACGGACTAGACGCTTGTAATTACCACAGAAACGATCTGAAATCGAATTTATTTTAAATTAAACCAGATAGACAGTAATAGTAATCTTGATTCGGCTTTGGAACACAATTAGTAATCTAACTGATGCTATGGTATCGGAGAGAGACCATTATTACATGTACAATATTTGTTAGTACTGTGTAAACACTTGGTAGTACGAGCTTCAGCAAACCGTGTCCCAAACAGATGTCGATATTTGCACACGAGCGGATTCCGAGTATCCGCCGATCAAAGAACCGCATTGGCAGAGAGTTCACGGAAATGTACTGGCCCATTTCTCTCGTATCATGGTCGATACCGCTCAACCTACTTCTATCACGTTCAGGAGAATTCAAAGCGTTTCAGCAAATAAGATAGTCTTCATTCTTAAAAGTGCAGAATGCTGCCCATCCAATTATAACAAGTAGCTAGTATACGGCGAGCACTCAACTGTAGCTGGAAACAACGCAAAATATTGTGCTGATGCGTTACTTAAGAACACTGATATCACTAATCCAGTTGTCCATCCTGCTCTGGCAAAAAATATTACACATCAGTAAACGTGAACTTGCGTCATGGACTTTGCTCTCCAACAAATGTCGCTGTGCATCTGATTGTCGAACATGGATTTGGGGATAATAAACATTGGCGTGTGACCCTGGCCGAGAAGGAAATATTAGAACGGATAATGGCTGCCCTTCGAACGTTTGTCAACTAAAGTGCATTGAACTTCATCCCGAATTGATCGACTCCGATGTGCATGGTATTAAAACATAGATACATTTCATTTTATCCATATTATTAGCTAATCTTGCCTGTAGCGAATCCTTAAAAGCGTGCTGTTGATCAGTATGTCTTCGGGTGGGACATGTGTTCTCTACATATACTCGCCCGGTAGAATTCAGAACCGTGCTGTATCCTAGATTCTTAGTGTTTCGTTGCTATGCACATCGCGTTATCGGGTATATCTATGGTGCCTACATGATCTCACTTGGAGGTTTATATTTCTCTTATCATTCTTTGGATCATCTTTTCTCCACTGTTGAGATAACGATGTACATCCTACTTTGGCACAAACCTTATGTTGAGTGATTGATGGTGCTGCTCAAATGACTCCAGTAAAACAACTCCCCATTGTCCGAGCGATCCCAAAACAGATACAGGAAATTCCGTTGGCACAAAAGATCACAGTTCGCATATGATATCAGCATGTTCACCAGAGATTTGCAGTTTTGTGAAACGAAACATAAAAGTTGTTATGCTTTAGGGCATGATGCGTATGAAAGTAACCACGTATATGTGTAGATACTGTGCAGGTAATGATATGGATTGGGGAAATTTAGGAGAGAGAGAGAGTTAAGTTTCAGTAATATTTCAGCTATATAGCGACGATCGAACAAAATTCTAAGTACTCAAGCCAATAACTTAGTAATCCAACACATTAAAACATACACACGTTAAAACTTATGCAAGAAACCGATTTCTCTCAAATAACCCAAGACACGGTCTTCCCTCACCTGACTAAAAAGGTCTTCCGAAGTAGTTGCTCGATAAAAAGAATCTCTTACAATCTTAATATATATGCAGTCGATAAGAATATGTTTCACTGTGAGATCTTCGTGGCATGGAATACACCTTTTTTAGTAAATGTTCGTGAGTCAGTCGTGTATTACAAGCGTCTAGTCCGTCATCCATAATTCAGCCGTCGTCCATTAGAGAATATCCGCGTCCATAATCCAAAGACCTAGTCCATATTCCATATAACAGTATTAGCACCAAATTCAAAAAGACAATCATAGTATACATAAACATAGGCTTGTTTCCTGCAAGAGAGAAGCGGTCAACAGTTTTCAATGATGCCGGCAAGACATCATGATGCTCCAAAAGTATCAAATCCGTATCGCTGATCAGTATTCTTAATCCATAATATTCGTTGTAAGGTCGTCATCTAAAGAATGATGTATCTCAGTCACGCTTTGATTGTGGCTGTTCATATGAGTACCATGAGGATCTTGAAGAACATGGGTTCATACGGCCCCTAGCCCCGGGTTAAGCGGAATTAGACACAAGTTACGAAACGTAGCGCCATAGATCTTGCACGCTACGTTCGTATTTTGCTATCAGCATGCGATATGTATCGCCAAATTTGAGAAACTTTGAGTGGAGGCGTTTGGTGGAATAGCCCTGTTTTATAAGTTTCTGCAACAATGTTTTGTGACGTTGATTAAAATCGCCACATTTAACAGAGGATCTAGCAAATGCTACCAAGCGAGATATGTATACGCCATATGCATGGCCGATCCTACATCGCCTGATCATGGTTTGATCGAAACGTTTTTGGCTGTTCAGATGAGTATAGCCCACAGTTTTTTTGAACTCATCAAGTTTGTTATTATTCGCAGCATCCCATACAGATTGAAACAGCCGTCTCACATAAGTACAGATAGAGGGTCTGAAATCGCTATATGGGATTCCAATAGGATCAACCTCATCATCTAGGGCTGCCGTAGTCATTCTATGAGCCTCAGTATTACCTTTGATGCCAACGTGACTAGGCAACCACCAAAACACAATATCAATTTATTGATCAAATCTACAATCATATAATTGTAGAATATTCAAGATAGTGGGATGCGTCGAGTTCACAGAGTATCAAGAGTAAATTAAAAACGGCGTGATTTTATTCGTAATTAAGTCTTTCCATTTCCAATGAAATGACCCATTTTTATTCTGCGGATTGTTAGTATTAATATTAGACATCTATTCCCCTAAATACACCTCAGTAATTCCCCTAAATACACCTCAGTAATTTCCCTAAATACACCTCAGTAATTCCCCTAAATACACCTCAGTAATTCCCCTAAATACACCTCAGTAATTCCCCTAAATACACCTCAGTAATTCCCCTAAATACACCTCAATAATTTCCCTAAATACACCTCAGTAATTCCCCTAAATACACCTCAGTAATTTCCATATAATCTCAACTGTCTAATATTTTTATATTATAGGAAAAGTGGACTTGATATTTATTCGAAGAGTTAGATCATTTTAATCGTACGTTTGTCTATAGGGTCATATGACTCCTTGTCAGTACGCCGGCATTCTTTTCCGCCAGCCTTTTAATGTTGCGTTTAATTGTTGCCTGTATACGGTAAGATTCTGCTGTTGGACCCTCTCCTCGACTTTACGACAAAAGAGATGATTACAATTTCGACATCGTAAACTATCCCTATCTGGACAGTAATATACCGGAGGGACCTGCATATGATGTATACATATCTCGACTAGTAGCATTTGCGAGATCTTGTGTTAAATGTGACGATTTTAATCAACATCACAAAACATTATTGCAGAAATTTGTATAACAGGGTTATATCATCAAGCGCCTCCAAAATCAAGTTTCTCAAATTTGGCGACAGATATCGCATGCTGATTGCAAAATACGAGCGTAGCGCGCAAGATATATGGCAGTACGTTTCGTAAATTATGTCTGATTCCGCTAAATCCGGAGCTAGGAGCCGTATGATCCTCATAGTGTTCATACGAACAGCCATAATCAAAGCGTGACTGCGATATATCCTACTCTAGATAATGACTTTACAACGTCTATCATATGGATTTCGACATCGTAAACTATCCCTATCTGGACAGTAATATACCAGAGGGACCTGCATATGGCGTATACATATCTCGCCTAGTAGCATTTGCTAGATCTTGTGTTAAATGTGACGATTTTAATCAACGTCACAAAACATTATTCCAGAAATTTGAACAACAGGGCTATATCTTCAAGCGCCTCCAGCATCAAGTTTCTCAAATTTGGCGATACATATCGCATGCTGATTACAAAATACGAGCATAGCGTGCAAGATCTATGACAGTACGTTTCGTAACTTGTGTCTGATTTCGCTAAACCCGGGGCTAGGGGTCGTATGATCCTCATAGTGTTCATATGAACAGTCATAATCAAAGCGTGACTGCGATACATCAGGCTCTAGATAATGACTTTACAATGTCTATCATATGGATTAAGAATACTGATCAGCGATACGGACTTGATATTTTTGCTGGCATCATTGAAAACTGTTGATCTCTTCTCTCTTGCAAGAAATTAGCCTAGTTTTATGTGTATTATGATTTATCTTTTGAATTTGGTGTTAATGTTATTATATGAATTAGGTCTTTGGATTATTGACGTGGAAATTCTTTAATGGCTAACGACTGAATATTGAATGACGGACTAGACGCTGGTATCTACAATAAAAGCGTGGCTGGGATGCAAATTGTCATAGCGATGACTTTCGGTTCTTGTGATGTTTTGAAAATATGTAGTCAGTATATTTTTCTGTGGGGTCATATGACTTCTTGCCAGTACGCCAGCATCCTTTTCCACCACCCAATAATGTTGCTCTTATTTTCTAAACCATAATTTTGCGCTCAGTCTGAAAATGCGCTTCCTGCATTGTCAAACCTACTATTTTCGATTTTTTTAATAAACTTCAATGGAATTGAGAAAACGGATGTACAATAACCAAACATGTAACTGCGCCTTCATATCGGACTCGAAAATGAAGGAGCTGGACTGAGTTAAGTAAACATCTGACAAAAAGCCATATGTAATTGATTTCAATTATCCATGTAACATTTCGCTATAACTATCCAGGGGTTTTTCTAGCCGTTTTTTCATCGTGGTTACCACGATGAAAAACAATATATATTGAGTTTTGCAGAAAAATTTCAAATTGAGTTTTGATTAAAAAAATTGAGTTTTGCAATTTTTGCCGTTTGTGCGCGAAGCGCACGAAAAAAAAAATTGAGTTTTCCCACAACATACCAGTTGTCAGTTGATAGGTTGTTTCGCATGACCCGCCCGCATCAATATTTTGGAAATAAATAATGCCGCATGTATTTTAATTATCAGTAGTTATTGTTCGTAAAAGAAATAAGTAAGCAAATCTAAGTAAAACGAATGAACCTTCACAGCGCGAGTCAGCGCGAAGGCGACTGAAGAGCCACCATCTTGGTTCACATTCTTGGGGAAAGCCGTAGTTCAAAACGAGGCACAGTCCTTTTCTAGCGAGGATTCCCTCGTGTCAAGCACGTGGCAGTAAATTTTTAACTCCGGCACTTTTGACGGTCGCGTACCAAAGCCATCGTGGTTTCAGTTTATGGATCAGTTGTTTACTCATCAACCAATTCATTTAACCATCCATTTATCTGATGAAACGCTTTTGAGCGAAGTGGTCGAGCGCTTCACGTCTTCACTCCCGACAACAACAACAACAACAACAACAACACAGACTGTCGACCAATATTATACTCGTAGCTTGAGGACGACGGACATACAAAATTCGTCGCCGTGGACAGAGAATCCATATCTTCAATCAGTGTAAAAGAAATAAAAGAAGATTTCAATAAGAGGGGACTCCTGATGTTGAAAATTCGGGTAATAAATTCTGCAGTTATCTTTAATATTGATCACAAGTAAGAGTTTTTTCCCTTGATTTCTGTTTACACAATGTGTGTGCATTTGAGTTTTACTGTCTACCATAATTATTTACATAATGTTTCAATTAAAATAAAGCAAACTTAAAATGTCTCTTTAAAGAATAATTATTTCATAAATATTTTTTTCTGGCGATATTTATGAGAGATTTCAGAGTGTATAAATCTGTACAATAGGAATGTTGCCAGGTTGTATATTCGATCACAGTCTTCCCTGTTAATGGTAAAAAATTTAGCTTCAATAATTAATAATTATAGCATCTAGCATGTATGTTTTAATTAGCATGAGGTCATGCTAAACAACCTATGGTTTCTGAAGAAGTTTCGTAAACATATGATCAAACATATGACTAACCTCAGTTCTGTAATTGGTGCGATGAAAAAGTTGGATAAAATTGAGTTTCATCATTTTTTTGATGAAAAAGGCAAAAATATTGAGTATTGTAGATTTCTTTGCGCGCCGTAGGCGCGAAAAAAAATTGAGTTTTCAAAATTTTGAAATTGAGTTTATGAACAATTTTGGGCTAGAATAACCCCTGCTATCAGTAGGTTATTTTCAGCAATATCAAATATGACCTTACTCAACCGAGCATTCAGCAATATCAAATATGACCTTACTCAACCGAGCATTCAGCAATATCAAATATGACTTTACTCAACCGAGCATTCAGCAATATCAAATATGACCTTACTCAACCGAGCATTCAGCAATATCAAATATGACTTTACTCAACCGAGCATTCAGCAATATCAAATATGACTTTACTCAACCGAGCATTCAGCAATATCAAATATGACTTTACTCAACCGAGCATTCAGCAATATCAAATATCACCTTACTCAACCGAGCATTCAGCAATATCAAATATGACTTTACTCAACCGAGCATTCAGCAATATCAAATATGACTTTACTCAACCGAGCATTCAGCAATATCAAATATGACCTTACTCAACCGAGCATTCAGCAATATCAAATATGACTTTACTCAACCGAGCATTCAGCAATATCAAATATGACTTTACTCAACCGAGCATTCAGCAATATCAAATATGACTTTACTCAACCGAGCATTCAGCAATATCAAATATCACCTTACTCAACCGAGCATTCAGCAATATCAAATATGACTTTACTCAACCGAGCATTCAGCAATATCAAATATGACTTTACTCAACCGAGCATTCAGCAATATCAAATATGACTTTACTCAACCGAGCATTCAGCAATATCAAATATCACCTTACTCAACCGAGCATTCAGCAATATCAAATATCACCTTACTCAACCGAGCATTCAGCAATATCAAATATCACCTTACTCAACCGAGCATTCAGCAATATCAAATATCACCTTACTCAACCGAATCTTTTTGTTTTTGCAGAGAGAATTCGATCTGGCTCATCTTCCTGAATACACTTTCCGTCATACTGACACCACAGTGACGTCATGTGTTTTAAACGTCATTCAACATATTTTATTTCGAAATATTTCGTTAAGTTTCAATTTTATATATAGATATTTAACTGAATGCTCATGTTTCTGTTGAAATATAATAACTGAATGTCTTCTGTGGTGGAAAAGTGAGCAAACTTCAACGCAAAAGGAAAACTGACAGCCGTAATTAAGACAGACAGGATAATAGGGTATACCGTATCAGTGATTTACATGAATGAAATCAAAAATAGTAACATTAGCTATCAACATTGCACAGCAATTAGGTCACATTTTGACCTCTATCTAACCTGTTTGTGTAATAAACAAGCATCTAGTCCGTCATTCAATATTCAGGCGTCGTCCATTAAAGGATTTCCGCGATCATAATCCAAAGATCTAATTCATATAATAACGTTAGCACTAAATTGAAAGGATAAATCGTAGTATACATAAAACTAGGCTAATTTCCTGCAAGACACAAGCGGTCAACAGTTTTCAATGATGCCAGCAATACATCATGATGTTCCAAAAATGTCAAATAACCCTCTACTAGAAGATAGCATAAGGGATAAATTCATAATGATTTCGATGAGACTCATGTGAAATGTGTTTAGTATTTAGGCATACTGATCACCTCAATATACCTATCAATATAATACAATAATTCGTGCCTACGTCCGTGCCACTCTGTCCTTCCGTGCCACTGTGTCCGTCCGTCCCCCTGGGTAGTAGTTTGAAAGGAGCCGCGCCTGTATGCGTTCACGTCATTGCTAACCATTTAGGCTTATCATTATCATGTCTCTTCCGCGAGTAACCACGCGCAATTACCAAACATGACCATAATTTTACCATTACCCATTTCTCTGGACAAAATCTAAGAGAAAGAAACAGCACATTAGCTCCTTCGTCTGGCTTATCACAGGAAAGATCTAGCGAAAGTACTGATTAAGGTACCTAAATATAGAGAACCGAGAAGAATAAATCTGACGGTAGACCAGAAGATAGTCCTGTCTGCTTTGGAACAGTACGTTATTGACTGGTCTAAGCGAGAAAAAGTTGAATCTACAGTACTCGCTGATTGGCTGGACCTCACCAAATGCAAGGTCGTTGAAACAATACGCCATATTGACAGAAGTGCCCTTCCCCCAGCCAAACAAATACTGAGAAAACCCAAATCGCAAGAAGTTCTAGCAAATCACCAGAGTAAATTCGTCATAGTCCCAGCAGACAAAGCTCCATATAATATAGTATTCATATGTAAATATTACTATTACCAGGTGCTGGTTAAAGAATTGAGTGTAAATATATCATCATCAAATACGTTTACTTACTCCCAAACTGCATTTACCCTGGAAGATTTATTTAACAATCACAAAACGTTTCTCAGAGAAAGAGGTATTTGTCTCCCAACCAGTCATAACGACATACCAAAAGTATACTGGACTCCCAAAATGCATAAATCATCATACAAACCTAGATTCATAGCTGGTTCTAGAAGCTGCACCACCAAGCTTCTTTCAACCCTGTTGACGAGGACCCTTCAGAAGGTAAAAGCATTTTGGAAAACCTATTGCGCCACTATTTGTAAAACATGTATGTGGATATTGAAAAACTCTGATGCTAAAGGTCATATACCATACAGACATGCCAGCATACCGTACATGCTTGCCGGCATCATTGAAAACTGTTGACCGCTTCTCTCTTGCAGGAAACAAGCCTATGTTTTTGTATACTATGACTGTCTTTTTGAATTTGGTGCTAATACTGTTATATGGAAAATGGAATAGGTCTTTGGATTATGGACGCGGATATTCTCTAATGGACGACGGCTGGATTATGAATGACGGACTAGACGCTTGTAATGTATCCACATGGGAATTTTCGACTCTCTATATTACAATCCCTCACAAGGACCGTATTGCCCGTCTAAGTTCATTAATAGTATCTGTGTTCAAGATAACTGATCGTAGATATAGTAATATTCCAGTGGGACCTGCATATGGCGTATATATATCTCGCTTAGTAGCATTTGCTAGACCCTGTGTTAAATGTGACGATTTTAATCAACGTCACAAAACATTGTTGCAGAAACTTATAAAACAGGGCTATTCGACCAAGCGCCTCCACTCAAAGTTTCTCAAATTTGGCGATACATATCGCATGCTGATAGCAAAATACGAACGTCGCGTGCAAGATCTATGGCGCTACGTTTCGTAACTTGTGTCTAATTCCGCTTAACCTGGGGCTAGGGGCCGTATGAACCCATGTACTTCAAGAACCTCATGGTACTCATATGAACAGTCACAATCAAAGCGTGACTGAGATACATCATTCTTTAGATGACGACTTTACAACGAATATTATGGATTAAGAGTACTGATCAGCGATACGGATTTGATATTTTTGGAACATCATGATGTCTTGCCGGCATCATTGAAAACTGTTGACCGCTTCTCTCTTGCAGGAAACAAGCCTATGTTTATGTATACTATGATTGTCTTTTTGAATTTGGTGCTAATACTGTTATATGGAATATGGAATAGGGCTTTGGATTATGGACGCGGATATTCTCTAATGGACGACGGCTGGATTATGAATGACGGACTAGACGCTTGTAATGTTAATGTCGGAAGCCATAAAGCTCTACTACATACAAGAGATATCATTCATGGGATGTTTCTTTGTTTATATAGTTGCTTGAATTTCTCATTAAAAATATCTATGTAAAATTTGGCAACACAATATATCAACAGCATATAGGTATTCCAATGGATACTAATTATGCATCCCTGTTGGTTGACCTATATCTGTTCTCTTATGAATATGACTACATGCAGGCGCTTTCAAAAACCGAGCCATTCAAAGCCCGTTCCTTCTCATTCACCAAACGCTATATAGACGATCTTCTCGCTGTGGATAATCGCTATATAAATGACGCAGTGTATCCACCTTCACTGGATTTGAAGGAAACTACAGATAGCCCTACATGCACAACATATTTAGACCTATATCTCTATAAAAATGAAGCGGACCTTCTCTCTCGTCGACTTTATGACAAAAGAGATGATTACAATTTCGACATCGTAAACTATCCTT
This sequence comes from Hanleya hanleyi, assembly GCA_036873755.1. Lineage (NCBI taxonomy): Eukaryota > Metazoa > Mollusca > Polyplacophora > Lepidopleurida > Hanleyidae > Hanleya > Hanleya hanleyi. Next base: position 977 of record JAVTVY010024836.1, on the reverse strand, counting down.
TTCTGGACAGTCATATTCCAGTGGGACCTGCACATGGCGTATACTTATCTCGCCTATTAGCATTTGCTAGATCCTGTATTCAATTTGAAACTGATAAAACAGGGCTATACCACCAAGCGCCTGCACTCAAAAGTTCCTCAAAGGAGATGGTATTATAAGGCGGGATTTTTGCCCACAGACAGCCGACTCATAGGAATGTACATTTCTTCTCTCCATCTGTCAATCACAATTCAATGTACAACTTGTCGTCGGCGGCAACTGTCAATCAACTGATCGTTCGATTTCAACGTTTGACTAGCCCGTAATGTCCACACGGTATAGTGTCATCGGTAAACAATATTTATTTTACTCTTAAATGGTTCATGATAGCCTAAAATCTTATTTTAGATATACTGAATGTAGTTTTTTTTTACAAAAATGAGAATGATTGAAATAACTTGTCGACGTCACACATGTTGCCCTCTTGGGATTCGAACTCCCTAAAAGACAATTTCGAGGCGCTTGTGATCCAACGCGCGTATCCACTACACCACGACATACGAACAACTGTAACAGGCTATTTTGTCACTTTAATCTACTTACGAAAACTTCAAACGTTATGAAACATAACTTTTCATTTTTTAGTATGAAGGACTTCTTGGGCCAAAAAGATCTTCCAGCAGTGGGGATATAATGTTACCACATAACACCAGGTTAAATGGCGTGGTGGTCCAAGGGGTCCTTCGCGTCTGAAGGACTCGCTTTAGACCCTTTTTTCACGAAATAGCACAAGCTGTGGATTTCAGTTTCATATCATAACAATAATGATAACGCAATCGCACTGAAACTTTCACATATTGTGTACTAATATTTCCTCTTGCCGTTACATTAAAACATGATTATTTGTCGGACATTTTATTTTTTCGATTTCAACCGCTCCACGTACAAGCCAAAATCCCGCCTTATCATACCATCACCTTTGGCGATACATATCGCAT
>JAVTVY010024835.1:0-90352 GCA_036873755.1 Hanleya hanleyi | reverse complement strand
GACTAGAGTATCATCGACAAAATGCGCATAGAATTTTATTTTGACATCTGTAGATACAAGGCCATCAATTGACATTGTTTTATGGGAGACAAAGAAAACAAATTGCTTTGTCAACAACAAGGACCCCACCCCGACAACAAATAGAAGCTCTATTATGTATAAATTGTCAGGTCCAGGATGTGAATCAGAGTTCGTCGGCAAAACAGACAGATGTTTTATTGCTCGCCTGAAATCGTAGTATACAAAAACATTGGCTAGATTCCTGCGAGAGGGAAGCGGTCAACAGTTTGCAATGATGCCCTCATGATGTTCCAAAAATATAAAATCCGTATCGCTGATGAGTATTCTTAATCCATTCATAATGGCTCTTTTGATGTTGACCCGATCTCTTTGTTGTCTCTTATAGATGAAACACTAAAATTATTGATACAGCAGCTCACTTCATGTGATACTGCCATACGCCGGCACAGACCAATATTAAACCAAGGATTGAAAGCATCAAAGGATTTTAAATTATTTAGGTAATATCATTTATAGATTAACCATTTCACTTTTCATAAATTAGACTGTGTATTGTTTCGTAATAGTATATTCCCATGCGAGTTACAACATTTGTAGGTTTCCATCAACTCTAATGTGGATTTCCAAGAAAATTATACCTATATTATCTTAAAATGACAGTCCTTATCTGAACTTCTGGACATATATTCAATGTATGTACGTACATACCCGCTATATCGCAATACTTTATTCATGTATGTACAGTTTACTTAGTTCTTGCCACATAAGCAGATTATGTATTGTTTTCATCAATTAGATTGTGTATTGTATCACCTGAAATCACACCATTTGTGGGTCGCTGTCAGGTTATCTCTTAACATTTAACGTCAACGACACTTTTCTAAAAATGACAAAATTTTCATATCTGTCCAGCCTGACTGACATTACTGGCTTATCTATTCACAAATGTGTATTGGCTAAGATCACATTATGTCTTTTATATATACTGCGCGTATGGAGCTGTTTGTAACTTTGTTCACTGCTGAGGATGCTATAAATAATAGCGAAATATGCGGAATGAAATTGTCATCCCCACTCGGAGTTGCTTGTCTTCTCTATTATTGAAAAATCATAAGTATAGTTCCAATGGAGACTAAACAATACTATTCGACCCTCTAGGGATATCTACTTCCATGATCAATTCAATGTGAGTAATACTGATATAAAAAGTACGTGGAAAGTTCCGAATCAATTGATGAACCGGAAAAAAAATCTATTAAATCGCCGACATTTTTCAATTATAACGGAATGGAATTATCTGATAGTGCAGAAATTGCCACAAAATTCAACGAGTATTCTAGCTCTGTACCTAACGATTTAGACTCCCAAATATCGAATACGTCTGCTTTAAAGATCACTTTAAAACTTTAAAGATCATTGAACAATCGTACAAACAATAACTTCAAATTCTCAGCTATTATACCAGAAAATGTCAAAGAAACAATTTTGAATCTTAAATCAACGGCACCAGGCCGGGATGGTATTCGAACTTCGTTGGTTAAGCTTGTCTCTGACTATATTTCTGCTCCTCTGTCGATTATCATGAATATTTCATTTAACTCTGGCGTCGTACCAGATGTATATAAATTTGTTAAGGTAACGCCTATCTACAAATCGGGAGACCTATCTACCTTCTCAACCTACAGACCAGTTACAGACCAGTATCCGTCCTGTGATGTTTTAGTAAAATACTCGAAAAACTCGCTGTCTCAATGGTTATGAATTTCCTAGATTCAAATAATATACTCTCTGACAATCAATATGGATTTCGGCCTAACCATTCTACATCTCTTACAGCCTGTTCATTGTACCATGCTCTTGTTACTGTAAAAGAAAACAAAAACCATAGTATTGTCACTTTTTTAGATCTTTCCAACGCATTTGATACCGTAAATCATGGTATTCTCATATCTAAATTAGATCATTGTGGTTTTCGGAATGTTTCGAATGACTGGTTTAGAAGCTACTTAGCAGACAGAACTCATGGTGAAACATTTAATGGGATCTCTTTTGTCCATTTCTTGTGGCGTACCTCAAGGTTCAATTCCTGGAACAATTCTCTTCCTGATTTACATTAATGACATCAGTAATGTCTCTGATGTGTTGAAAATCACACTATTTGCTGATGAGTGCATTATACTCGAATAAATTACAAGCCTCTAGCCCGTCATCCATAATTCAGCCGTCGTCCATCAAAGAATATCCGCGTCCATAATCCAAAGACCTATTCCATATTCCATATAACCGTATTAGCACCAAATTCAAAAGGACAATCATAGTATACATAAACATAGGCTAGTTTCCTGCAAGAGAGAAGCGGTCAACAGTTTTCATTGACGTGGCGGGTTACAAGTTACGAACGTTTTTCAAGCTATTAATACTATGTCTCTGGAATTAGAAAAACTACAGGTGGTTCTGTTGTAACCGTTCATCGCCGAATATTCAGAAAACAAAATACATGACAATAAAACCTATTACAAATAAAGACAACCAAATAATTCAAATTTTTAGGTATTATTTTTAATAACAAACTGAATTGGATTGATCACCTAAATTATATTTGCCTGAAGTTGTCGAGAACTAGTGGAGTAATAAATTACATAAAAACATCAATTAACAAAAAAAAACGCTATATATTCTGTACTATTCGTTGATCTTTCCATATTTATCCTACTGTAATATTTTATGTGGAAATGCATACGCTACTCACCTACACCCATTGATCCTACTTCGAAAGAGGGCACTGCGAATAATTACTTTATCAAATAAACTAGACCATACAGAGCCTTTATTTGAAGAAAAGAAAATTCTACAACTTTGTAAGTTGCTTGTTCATCTCTTCTCTTCGCCTACAAAGTCTTTCATCACCCTAATCAACTGCTCAAAGATTTTCGTTGTTATTTTACTAAACAATCATCCATTCACCACTATAATACTCGCGGTCATCAATTCAATTTATACAGGCATATTTACTCAACTAACTTATCACTTTACTGTGTTCAAAATTGCTGGTCCTCGAGAGTGGAACAAATTACCCTACTTGCTCAAAGAAATTCAATCAATTTCCCTCTCCAAATCGAAACTTAAATCATATCTGATTGAACACTGAACAGTTTCACAGCCGTACTTCATTATCCATCAAATGTATGATGTGAAATGGTCATTGTATAATTATTTCTATTGGGATAGAACAAGCCTCACGGGGCTTTATTCTCGCCAATATTTAGTCTGTATAATATATCAATATACATGGATTATTATATTGATGAATAAACATTCCTTCATTCATCAGCGATACGGATTTGATATCTTTGGAACATCATGATGTTCCAAAGATGGCACCGAAATCTGCTGACCGCTTCTCTCTTGCATGAAACTAGCATAGTTAGTACATGTCATTCCGTTGGGTACTTGGTAACTTTTTTTAGAATTTGTTTTTAATCATCTCGGTTACTCAATCATCTTAGTAAAATAGTTGTCAATTAGTCCTCCTCCTGTAGAATCGTAGTGTAGGTTCAAAGCCTGGAGTTTGTCATGCCCGTCATTGTCTCAGTTGGACTGACCGCTTCCTTGTGAAGCGGTCCTTGTGACCTTGAATATTGTGGATGGGGAATACTGATCAGCGATACGGATTTGATGTTTTTGGAACATCATGATGTCTTGCCGGCTTCATTGAAAACTGTTGACCGTTTCTCTCTTGCAGGAGACAAGCCTGTGTTTATGTATACTATGATTGTCTTTTTGGGCTTGGTGCTAATACTGTTGTATGGAATATGGAATAGGTCTTTGGGTTATGGACGCGGATATTCTCTAATGGACGACGGCTGGGTTGTGGGTGACGGACTAGACGCTTGTAATTTTGCCGAGTAAATAACGATGTTAGCGACGAGCTGAGCGGCTTGAACAGCTGGTTCACTGCACTTGTGTCCTGGTTATGGGGCCCTAACCAAGACCCAATACCGCCCCGAATATGCGTGATGCCATCAAACTTTACGTTTTACTGTTTCAAGATTAAAACGTGTTTATGGGAATTTAATTTGAGAAATAGAGGTCACAATTCCAATGACTCTTTGCGCACCACGTGGTAATGACAAAAACAGATCACTGAGTAATGATCTTTTGTGTGGACCTTGTTTGAAACCCACGAACACAGTCGCAATCCATTTAATTTGAGACCATTTTGTAGTCTCCAACCCAAACAGCTAATCGATGTAAAGACGGATTTCACATTCGGAGATTTGATTCGGAGATCGGTAGTTCCGGATTTACACTGGCGATATGGAAGCATGATATTTAAGGACACATGACTCCATGTAAATCCATGGCTTTGTAGGTGGGTGGGGCGAGGACTCTGTGAATGTTTGAATGTCACTCAAATGCTGATCGTTCTGAAATGGACCAGAGCACATATATAAATACATATACTAGAGAACACATAGCAAATCTATAATTGATACTTACCAGAGTATTTGTTGGTTGGTTGGTTGGTTGGTTGGTTGGCAAACGGGATTAATCAGAGGATTGAACACAGCTTTTCCGTCGAGAGACACTGGTTTGGCCCTCTACAAAGTTTCTTGAAATTCACAAATCAGGAACACACAAATTGACTGACTAAAACTTCGTAAATGTCAATTTGAACAAGGCAATCAGTACAAGTAATTACTTATCGGGTCTGCGACCAGTATTTTGAAATTGTTGCAATTATGATGAATTTTACACTGACATAGACTAAATAGAGAATGCTGGCATTTATCATCGTATTCACATCCCGTCTAGTTGGTGTTATCTGGTTTACCAGGCTTCCTTGACATTAATTACCATCATTTTCTACATTAAGCATGACTATTGTCACAGAACTTGGTCTCTAACTGGCAAATGGGATTAATCATTGTTGCTGGAATTGACCTTTTCTAAGCATGCAGGCAATCTGTGAAACGATTGCTTTATAATGGAAAGGCCAATCTTTCTGTTTTTGAGAGATAGAGAGAATTTAGGTTTAATGTCACAGCATATTTCAACTATACATGTAGCAATGATCAAACAAAATTCGAATTATTCTTTTAATCCAACACATTAAAACATACACATATTAAAACTTACACAACACCCCGATTTCTCTTAAATAACTTAAGATACAGTCTTCTTACACCCGACCAAAAAAAAATCCTCCAAAGTAGCTACTCGATAAAAAAAGAATGTCTTAAAATCTATACATTCGATAAGCATATGTTTTACTGTGAGATCTTCGGGGTATGGGATTCATACACATTGGGACTTGCTCTTTTTTATTAAATGTTCGTGTATGGCAGATTCTACATCGCTTGATCATGAGTTGATGGAAATATTTTTGGCTGTTCAGATGAGTTTAGTCTAGTTTTTGTTTGAACTCCTGAAGTTTGTTACAGTATTAATATTCACAGCATCCTATAAAGATTGAAACAGCTTTCTCACATAAGTACAGATAGAGGGTCTGAAATCGCTATATGGGATTCCAACTGGATCAACCTCATTATCTAGGACTGCCTTAGCCATTTTTACCAACATCAGTATTACATTTGATGCCAACGTGACTAGGCAACAAAGAAAACAAAATATCAATCTGTTGATCAAATCTACAGTCATATAACTGCAGAATATTCAAGATGGTGAGATGAGTTCCACTTTTAATCACTTGAAGGCTTGACAGTGAAGCTGAGAATATGACATATTTTCCCTTTTAGTGGACCCAATACCTTCCAAAGTCTACAATATAGCTTTTGCTTCGAACTTTCAACAAATCAGGTGAATAGCTGACAAGATCTGTCAACAGATGGTTCTTCTATAAGGTTCAGTAAACTGACATGGGGTCGTTTATTTTCATCTACTTGCCAGGTAAAGCGGGCAGATTTTACTTTTATGTGTTATTGGGCACAAGCTATTCTACACAAAATATGAGCTGAAGCTGACGAGTGAACTATTTGTAGTATAAATTCATGTTCTCTCTAACACATTTTTGAAGCAGCTACCTCAAGAGCATAAATTATAGTTTTTATAGTTCTCTAATTTCTGGCGAATCATGTGAGCTGGGATTGTTCGTGTTTGTCGGCACACAGTGCTAAACAACTTCTGCCTTAGACCCTGAAGACAGAACATAATAAATGTAATGAATCTTCAGGGTGAATGCAAGGGTTCTTCAGTGATGCTCTTTCAACATGATTGGCAAATATTTTTTTCAAATAACAGCTCAGATCAAATGTGGTCAATTAACCTAGTATTTCTCTTGTCAAAAATGTTCATTTTGGGCAGGAGTTATTTGCAATAGAAATTACATTTGAATCTTGCATACATGTATACATTTTTGCTTACCATAAAATAACCAAGAAAGCATATGTCTGAAATATTGATACGAATATTACCACCAGCACCCAAACCAGTTTATCAGTATTCATGTATGTTTTTCTACATTCTACATTTTCCGCCATTATGTTACAGACCGTGAATCATTTTTTTCATGGAGATTGACTCATGCTCGAATGTATCTGTTTGTATACATTGATGTAATTCATAATCAGAGATGGATATTTTCATCAAAAAGAGTAGCCTGGAATACCTGCGGCAGCCTATAAAAATCAATTTTTCTTCCGGGTTTTTCAGTGCACTTATTTACCGGATAACTTGATAGGGACTCTCTAATTACAGGTAAGCCCTCTGAAGGCGAACGTTTTCAGGTGTCCAGAAGGTCTTTATCTTTTCAAAGAGGATATTCGCGCATTTTATTTACAGATGAATGAACTGGGAGTATATAGATTCATATTGAGAGTGTTACGGGAGTAACTCTTAGTCATATTCAACAAAAGGAAAGTTGCAAATGGTTAATAAATTTAATAAATGAATCTCCAATAATATATCATAACCTCACCCGGATTCCCCGCCCCTACCCCCTCCTGGAAATAGGACTGGAAATGCTCAGTTTATCTATTATACTGTTAATATTTTATAAGAAAGTATAAGAAAGTATGCAAGTACTGCATGGATCTATCTCAAATTTGGTACACAGGTTCCCCTTAGGGTCTAGTGGTGCAAGATACCTTTTTTTGGTCCGATTCGAAAATCCAATATGGCCACCAGGCAGCCATATTGGATTTCCCCATGAAACAATTTTTATTGTGATTTCTCAGGAACTACTGCATGGATCTTTGTTAAATTTGGTACACAGGTTCTCTAGTTGTGCAAGATACCTTTTCTGGTCCGATTCGAAAATCCAATATGGCCAACAGGTGGCCATCTTGGATTTTCCCATGCAACTTTGTTATCGTGATTTCTCAGGAAGTACTGCATGGATCTTTCTCAAATTTGGTACACAGGTTCCCTTTATGGTTCAGTTGTGCAAGATACCTTTTTCGATCCGAATCGAAAATCCAATATGGCCACAAGGCGGCCATCTTGAATTTTCCCTTGAAACATTGTTATCGTGAATTCTCAGGAAATATTTCATGGATCTTTCTGAAATTTGATACAAAGGTCCCACATGGGGCCTAGTAGGGCAAGATACCTTTTTTTGGTCCGATTCGAAAATCCAAGTTACGCTCAAATTAATACGGTATTCTCGAGTCGGCAGATCAAACGGTGGGGCATATTCTATATATTGACTATAGAGAATATCCATACCTTCACCTTCCATATCAAGGAGTTCGATTAATTCGGAATTAAAATGTATTTCTTCAAATTTTAAATCAGTTTTCTTTAGTCCATGCAGTACCAAGTGAGCTGCTCCACCCTTTCGTCTGCCGGCGGGTCGGCTACATGAAGGGACGTCACTCTTGTGGCTCAACGTCACCACAACTGTAGACTACTGCATGTTTCGATCCAAGGGAGATAATCAGAATTCAGGCACTTTCGAAGTTTCAACATTACTGCGCGGACCGGATCCCTTCAGTATTAAGTATTGTACCATCTTACTATTTTCGAGCATGGTAGATATCTCAAACTAGCCCAGTAAACGGAACAGAATTAGCATTCGTTCCTAATTATAAAATCTTAAGTATGTTTCATAGCTCATGCCAAAGTGTCAAAGAGATTGGTCCTCGCTTCCAGTACCCAGTGATGATACGTGCAAAAAAATAAATAAAAACAATACTACAAAACAAAGGCGAAGGATCCTCAGTACATGTACACTCACTTTCAGACTAACTTTGCTCATTTCTCTTGTATTATAAAAACCGACATAAGTACAGTATCTAGAAATCTTGAAACTACTGAAACTTAGATTATATCTTGGAGTTTTTCAGTGTCCCTTTTCCGATCTTTTTCGCTCAGATCCGGAATTCTGTAAATAAAATTACAAATCAATCGGTTGTTCTTAGTAACAATGGACAAAAGATCCTCCAGTCATTAGCTTACAATTATCGGACAATGGTGGGCGCCAAGATCCTTCAGGATCTCTCGTTTAGCGAGTCTGATGACCCCTCATTTTTTCCATGGATCATCTTCTCTTAACCTGATGGAAAAATACTGAAATTAAAAAAAAAAACTCAACCTCTAGAAATGAACGTCCTCTACTCCCTTAAGTATGTTTTTTAAATTGATCGCATTTGAACTCCTGTTTACTGTAGTTTAGTGGGTGCCATTTTATGTGACGTAGAATTGGACGGTGACGCAATCTTAATTGTTCCGAGCAGTAGATATATTGTTGCTCTAAAGTGTTTAGAGTCAGTGTTCAAAACAACATTGAAAGAATGAATTTAGTAGTTTCGGTTCTTCAGAACTGGTTTAGAACTCGATATGCAAGCACCGTTCTCAATCGGCGCGACCTCCTAATGCCAGAGTACGTAAAGAGTTACTCCCCCTGGTATCACAGAGTGTCCACAGAAGAGAGCTTTTATACCCTTTTGCGAAAAGTGCTCGCTTCAGAAGATGGGTTTGCGTTCTCCAAAATCAGTTGGGTTGGAGTGTGATTTGGTACATTTCACGTGAAGTGGGAGGAGTGGCAATCAACATATCAGTATGTAGTTCCAGGTTAAAGTACAAGAAGGTCAGTTTTTCAGGGGCGTACTGAACCTGTTTAACCTGGAACGTAACGGGACAAATCAATAGTGTATTTTTACCTACTATAGATGAAATTTTGACCCCTGGGGCTGGGGGGGATGGATACATCCCCCAACTTTTTGAAACCGCAGTGCTTTAAGTCATATCTTAGACAGCACCAGTCCAGCATTTAACATGGCCCCCCACCCCCGCCCCAAACCCACTCTAAAATGTGCTCCGCGGCTTTTGCACCAGTATAGGTTTCGAATTACCGACCGACTAATTTGGAGTACAGACGATTGTCTGTTTTATAACACGGTGTGGGGAACCCTTCTTAACGATCGTAGCTGAAACTGTATTCACTGGAGTCAAACCAAACGGGAAACGTCAAATAAATTCAATACTTAGCTATAGAGAAAAAAACTGATCGTTCCCAAGAGAAAAACAAAATCCACTTCGAAACGGAAAGAATATTTTTACATGATTTTTCTCAATAAAATTGACATCCAAAATATAATTAATTTTCCATCGCGCGTGTTCAACGGCGATCGATATTTATAGTAATCAAATATAAACTCAAATCGTAAAATTCAAAATCCCCAATTTAATTTCTGAGAAAATTGCGCCGGAAAATGAGTACTATTATTTATTCTTTGAATTTGGTGCTAATGGAATTATATGGTCTTTGGATTATGGAAGCGAAAATTCTTTAATGGACGACGGCTGAATACTGAATGACGGACTTGCATTGCCGTTATAGGAGGAAGTAAAATTCAGATTGAGAATGAGAACTTTTGTGTAGTGGACGTGTCTGTCACCGTGAATATATCATCAATACGGTGAATAATATACGAGGCCAGACTGGCTAAAATCTTCACCCGAAAGGAGGAAGTTTTTTATTTAACTATTGTGATCATTGAGAGGAATTTGTCATCCGCAAATACCTGAACTCAAACGAGTACTGATGGATTTACTGCCAAATCGTGATCTATATCAGATCTACCCCGCCACACAGCAAATACAAAAATCATTCGTAGATATGTACGTGTTCCTCTTATTTTTAATTTTTATTATTTATCAGCCGGACGTTCTGAAAATAGATATTTGAGCAGTTCATCACGAACTCAACAGTATCAGGACTTCAATAAAAGGAAATTCTGTCGAAAGTTACTTCTCACTTTCACGCACGAAGCGCAACCGATGTTATCAACCAGGTTCTGCTTGTCAGCTACGCAGATACCGCCCAAGGTAATAATACCTTTTTTTAGCATAGTGCATATTGACTACTTAATGAGAAAAAATTAATTTTGCCGTTTGTGGGAATCGATCTCACGACTCTCAACCCCTTGTAGTGGTTCTTACCATCGCAGCTATCCCAGCCCTAGGTAATGCAGCAGTGAATCATCCCACTGGATGCCAATCATTTCTGTTGGTGTTATCATATGCGCAATTGGTTATTTCATCAATGCAAAAAACTCTTCAAAACGTACAAATCGAAGTGCTCTCTTTTCCCATCTTTAGGGCACTGCAAACACTAGCACCCGTGTCACGCCACAGCGTATCGTGCTGAAAAAATCCTCAACTAAAGTAAGTCGCATTTAGACATTGAGCTGGCTAGCAGCCTACTTATATATATCGGAAATATGTATATCAAAAGTTGAGTGATTGTCAATACAATGAATACCAAGTAATGACACCTGTAACAGGTGCAATGCAAACTTCAACAATTCACAGCAGAGAAAAGTTGAACTTGCTGTGGACTAGCAGTCAAATGATTCTTTAAAACCAACGAATGGCAAGATTATATTCTTTTTCTATAGTTTCAATAATTGTTGGTACATGTTTGGTCTTCACAGACAGTGTATTATCGTCCATATAGTTGTGAATGTGACTTTCTTTAAACAGATAAACAAGTCATTGAAAATATATTGAATACCATGGGTCTTAATATAGCCCTCTGGAATCCCCTTAAAAATGCTGCTCAAGTCACTAACACGTTTACTTCTCGCTGTGGGTAATGGCTATATAAATGACGCAGTAAAGGATATAAACCCACCCACACTGGATGTTAAAAAACAAGAGATAGTCTGAACTGCACATATAATTAAGTCCTAAACTCTATGAAAATGAAGCGGGCCTTCTCTCTCGTCGACTAGTAGATTTTACATCAAACATCGTTTTGATTTTGGAAGATGACATCGTTTTTAATAACCACTTACTCCTGTCTAAATTAATATTATGAATTTATTTTTAATTGAAAATAAAATATGCATGTGCTATTCTGGCCTTTGTAATTCAGTTTTATATTTTTTATAAATAGGGTTGTTTTATTGTTATAAATGAATGCTGGTTGTATTTATATTATCATTCAAATTGAAGTAATACCTCTCCCGTATGTGCTTTGGAGTAGGTTAACGAGAAGACTATACCGTGAAGTCATGTGGCTCTGCCAGTATGTCGGCACCTCTTCCCACTTCTCTTATATGTGTTGTAATTTTTACCTGTATATAGCGAGATTCTGCTGGTGGACGTTTCGTCCCCGAGGCCCGCCCCCTATACAGACCTTTTGGTCTTTGATATATGCTGGCATTTGTGGGAAGTTGATGCTGGGTCGACATCGGGCTTTACAGACTAGTCTTTTGTGTTAAATGCCGTCATTTTCATCTGACGACGATACAGCTCACCAATCCCCAGTGTACGAGTTGTCACAGCGAAACAGCTCACCAATTACCAATATACAAGTTGTCAGAGCATTTCCATCATAGCTCTAGATTTGTATCTAATACCACTTATGCCGGTGCTAGAGGCCGTGTGGTCATATCATCCAAGTTGCCACATGAACAGGTACAATAAAAGCGTACCTGAGATACAACACATATCACGAATCGTTAGATTCTTGGTATGTGCTTTAGAGTAAGTTAACCAGAAGACTATTCTGTGAAGTCATGTGACGCAGTCAGTATGTCGGCACCTCTTCCCACTTCCCTTATATGTCTTGTAATTTTTACCTGTATATGGCGAGATTCTGCTGGTGGACGTTTCGTCCCCGAGGCCCGCCCCCTGTACAGACCTTTTGGTCTTTGATATATGTTGGCATTTGTGGGAAGTTGATGTTGGGTCGACATCGGGCCTTACAGACTAGTCTTTTGTGTTAAATGCCGTCATTTACATCTGCCGACGATACAGCTCACCAATCTCCAATGTACGAGTTGTCACAGCGAAACAGCTCACCAATTACCAGTATACGAGTTGTCAGAGCATTTCCATCATAGCTCTCTAGATTTGTATGTAATACCGCTTATGCCGGTGCTAGGGGCCGTGTGGTCATATCATCCAAGTTGTCACATGAACAGGTACAATAAAAGCGTACCTGAGATACAACACATATCACGAATCGTTAGATTCTTGGTATGTGCTTTAGAGTAGGTTAACCAGAAGACTATTCTGTGAAGTCATGTGACGCAGTCAGTATGTCGGCATCTCTTCCCACTTCACTTATATGTGTTGTAATTTTTTCCTGTATATGGCGAGATTCTGCTGGTGGACGTTTCGTCCCCGAGGTCCGCCCCCTGTACAGACCTTTTGGTCTTTGATATATGTTGGCACTTGTGGGAAGTTGATGCTGGGTCGACATCGGGCCTTACAGACTAGTCTTTTGTGCTAAATGCCGTCATTTTCATCTGACGACGATACAGCTCACCAATCCCCAGTGTACGAGTTGTCACAGCGAAACAGCTCACCAATTGCCAATATACGAGTTGTCAGAGCATTTCCATCATAGCTCTCTAGATTTGTATCTAATACCGCTTATGCCGGTGCTAGGGACCGTGTGGTCATATCATCCAAGTTGTCACATGAACAGGTACAACAAAAGCGTACCTGAGATACAACACATATCATGAATCGTTAGATTCTTGGTATGTGATTTAGAGTAGGTTAACCCGAACACTATACTGTGAAGTCATTTGGTTCTGTCAGTATGACGGCACCTCTTCCCACTTCCCTTATATGTCTTGTAATTATTACCTGTATATGGCGAGATTCTGCTGGTGGACGTTTCGTCCCCGAGGCCCGCCCTCTGTACAGACTTTTTGGTCTTTGATATATGTTGGTATTTGAGGGAAGTTGATGTTGGGTCGACATCGGGCCTTACAGACTAGTCTTTTGTGTTAAATGCCGTCATTTTTATCTGAATACGATACAGCTCACCAATTCCCAGTGTACGAGTTGTCACAGCGAAACAGCTCATCAATTACCAATATACGAGTTGTCAGAGCATTTCCATCAAAGCTCTGTAGATTTGTATCTAATACCGCTTATGCCGGCGCTAGGGGCCGTGTGATCATATCATCCAAGTTGTCACATGAACAGGTGCAACAAAAGCGTACCTGAGATACAACACATATCACGAATCGTTATATTCTTGGTATGTGCTTCAGAGTAGGTTAACCAGAAGACTATACTGTGAAGTCATGTGGCTCCGTCAGTATGTCGGCACCTCTTCCCACTTCCCTGATATGTGTTGTAATTCCAAGTGAAACTTTTTCGCTGTCAAAAACATTATTAAAACTCACGCCTCGTTCTGCTGTCATCTTCCAAAATCAACTGAAACACGTAAAGCCGGGTACTACACAAAGCGTGAAAAGATTGTATATAATGTTTGGAGTATTTTATCAACTGGTGTACATGTAGTGGAAAAACACGTCTCATGAGCCACATGAGCAAGGGTATATGGTAGTGATATCAATTGACCTCGTAAATTTTGACCTCTTAAACTTTCAACCTCGTGACCTCTTGACATTGTATAGTATTGACCTTTAGAACTTTTGACCATCGTCTAAAAATGAAATCATAAACACGCGTTTTATTGTTTTAGTTAGTGCTGGTTCTTCTGAACCAAGCGCGTCGACATCATTTTCCTGAAAAAATATCTTTCTTGACAAAGGCATTAGTTATGAATCTCGGATATGTCGGTGCTGTGACATAAAATGCTAGAAAGAGCTGGTATAACTAGCTGTTGAAGTAGTTTTGAAAGATGAATGTTTTGGATTTGGAGCTTGACATACTATGATTGTATTGATTCGTATCGAGAATTTTCGGGCGTCTTTGCCCGGACAAAAAATAATCTTTTTACCGAAACACAATTGTTATATTATACAAAGACAGCATTGCTGTATATTCCTGTTGATTAGTCTGAATTTTCATTTCAGTTGGTTCCACTTATTCCAATTGGCAGCTTAAGGAGAATTGTTTACAGAAACTCACGATGAGGATCAGAACCACGACAGTATTTGTTATGTGCATACTATTGCTTTCGGGAGTCGAAAGTCTATTTAGGAGACGTAAGTTTGACAATAGAAATTTGAAATATGCTATCAGTAATTTCACAAATATTATTTACAATCAACGAAAACACTCTCACATATATTCGCGCACGAATTTTATTATAAGAACATCTTGATGACTTGTCGGCATCCTTGGAGACTGTTAACCGCTTGTCTGATGTAGGGAACAGTCTTGTTTACATACATATATGATTTGTTTCATGTTGTGTGGAGCTTGGTTCTATGGTCTTCTGAATCTTCTGATTGGGTTATGAAAGTCGAATCTTAGTTATTTAATGCATAATCTTATTATTATTCCGGTCCAATGAAAATATGTGATCTGGATGTATCTGGATACATGTTTGTGTACCGTATCTCGCATTTTTACCTTTCTCACCGGAATGTTATTGTTCAGCAAGCTCAATAATATATATTTGTTCATTAATCGGGCATTGTTAAATTATGAATGCATGATGACTATATGGTTATCAACAAGAAATATGGTAAGAAGTCCTGGTGTCTTCTAAATTGTGGCAGTGCAGATTTCGGAAGAGAACAAACCTTGGAGAAAAACTTTGATACAAAGAGAAGGAAAATTTCAAGTGTAGAAAAGTATTTAACTAATTGTTGCGTCTTTTTTTCGAACCACGTGAAATGTGTTTAAAAGGCATGTATTTGTACATGTATGCCAAAATGCGCGGCTGAGATACTAATGTTCTGAACGTTAGAGTCCGAAGAAAACTTTCCTGTAGAGCTGAATGGTTGCTTTTTATTCGCCAGACGTCGTCAATTTTTTCCATTTCTTGAATATCGCTCCAACCCATTACGTTTAGTGTCTCTTCTTTTGTTGTTATCTCGATTTATACTCCTGATTCCTTACAAACATTGTTAAGGGGCTTCCACAAAATGTAATCGTCAGTTGGACAGTACTTGCAGGGTTTAAAACGAACGAAGGCCGATTGTTCACTGGATAAACAAGATATTGAAACTATAAATTTTTATAGACTATACGTAGACGGGCCATGAAATATTAATTTTCCATTTTACCGGCATTTACCTTAACGCCACTGATAAGCATCTGGCATCAACATAGACTTTTCTGCGGGTTGCTTACAGGTAAATACAAATAACATGACAAATACATACTTCAGAGAATCTATAAGAGAATGAACAATAATGGTTCTGGTTAAACATAAGTTTAATATCGAATTCTAGCAAATTTCAATATTCATCAGTATCTATAATGCAAAACTCAATTGACGAAAAGTTGATCGAAATCGAAAAATTAAATAAAAATACTTATGATCACTTTTGAAATTGTTCTCCCATTTGTAACATATCATTTTCGAAATTTATTTTGCCTCCAGTAGGCATCGAATCCATTAAATATACGAATTGAATGATATGAACACCATGCTACCATCGCTGATAACTGCTGCCTGCTTCTCTCTTCCAAGTGGCTACAGCTTGTATATTTTATGCATATTTTTGCTCCACGAACGAGATATGTGGTTACGAACATGTCGAATATGACACTACTGTAGCAACAAAATGAACACGGGTATTCTTCGCCTTGGGCGGGTAATACACTCCAATCGTATTTGGGTAAGATTGTCAACAGGGATTTATTTCAGCTTCAAGTGTCACCGTGGAACTTGTCTATTAGTCTTAGAGCCATATTTTGAAGAGATCGCGTGGCACTCTAGTCCAAGCACAAAACTCGGCACATGCATCACTTAAGGCAGACAGAATAATATCAAAACCGGTTGATATCCAGATGTAAGACAAATCATGTAACAGTCTGTCATGCCCACTGTAGTCATATACCGGTACAAGCAGACCCAGGCAAAAGGCTCTTATCGAGATTTTTTGACTGAGTTGCGTAGATGTGTGGATTCCGCCTCTTCCAGTGAATCCGCTCTCTTGCTTTAACGTTAAGAGCTGAAAATTGACCTTTTTATAGCCTACCATATTGTGGTGAATTTCAGCTTTTTACATAATCCTCGGAGTAGAGCATCATGGGTAAATTCAAAAGGGGTGGCGTGAGGTTGCAACTGTGAAGTTGTATTTTTTATATATTCTTTCAAATGAGAGCTATTTCCCATTTATCGGTGTTCAATACTATTTTCCCTCAAATCAGATACTTATATACTAATTTAGTTTCAGAGAAAAAAACAGCAGGAATAAACAATTCGAAATATCGGCCAAATAAATTTTTTGAATTTTATTCTTAGAATATGACGTCACTGTGACGTCATCAAAATCGCCATATTGAGCTATGTTAAATTTTCTGGTAGCGTTAGAACCAGAAATATATTGTGGCAAGATTACGCTTCATAGCCTGAAGGATAATGAAATTAGTGAAGGTGCTGGGAGGCTAACTATTATTTCAACGATAATATTTCCCTTTATATTCCCTGTTGAAGGTCAGAGGCCCGACAGCAAGGGGCAATCTTTCTGGCGTTGTTCTGTATGCCACAAGTGCCCTGTCCAATTTTTTGTAGCGATTTTTTTGTATAGTCCCCTGACTATATATATTAGACAGCGTACCGCGACATAGAATTCAGGTGGGCATGTGAATAATACTTACCATTCAATCTTGTTGGAATGCTCACTCGAACGTTACAGATAAACTAGCTTTGATATATGGTATTTTGTTTACCTAAGAGCAACGCAACACCTAATATATTAACCAAGTGGAAATATGCACTTTTCAAGTATCCATAGATCATGTTACTGATTTTTGCTATGACGCAACCGAAAATTCAAGTTTCAAAATTATTCAAATTGATGTACCTCATGCAATCTCAAGGTATCATTTAGATTTGTTCGCACTTTCAGCAAAATGCAATGGTACGAAGTACAGGAGGATAACCAAGATCTGCTGCGATGGAGTACTTCACAGAAAGCCATTATTCGGGAATTCGCGGTGCTGTGGAAAGGAGAGATACAATTCTGTGTTCGCTCGATGTGAGAATGGTGTTCTTTCCTGTACTGGTAGGGAAACGCTTTTTAAGATATGCTGCGGTGGAATTGTACAATGGAGACCACTATTCTCGCCCAGATGTTGCGGAAAAGAAGCATATAGTGGGGTCACAAAAAAATGCGAGAACGGGAAGGCGGTCTCCAAATTGGGACTGGTGATCAACTTGAAAAGCTGCGGCTTCATTCCTTACAATCCGAGAAGATCCAAGTGTTGTAAACCTGAACAAATTACTGTACGTTTAGGTCGGAAATGCCCATTATAACTCATTATTATAGATAATTGGGTTAATCAGCAACACAGGAAGGCAAGCAGATTCGATAGTATACAAGCGTCTGGTCTGTACATTTATATATTGATATATTTGTGAACGCACACAGCGTCTCAGGCTAATCTATTATTATTATTAATTATCCGGGATTTAACAAGCCCTCTGGGATTTTACCCCGCCATATTTCTATATATCTATACCTACTTGTACATATATTATTTATATATGGTGAATAAACAATCAATCAATCATATCCAATTATATTTAGGGTGCAACTTTCTTGGTAGGGTCATTCTCACGGAAAGACGCAATTCGTGTCACTCGACCCAAATTCTCTTCTAACCAGTCTTATGGCTGAAAAAAATTCAGATTGTACGTAGTATTCATTTAGTAGAGTACTAATAACTCATTGAAAGCACTCTCCCGATTGATTTTTTCGGGTAAATTTTCACCAGAACCCTCAATTTAGGGTAAAATAGACCTGTAACTGGCTGTAGTGGCCTACTTGATACCACGATAAAGTTTCCAAAAATTCTTTTGTTCCACATTATTCTACCTTTTTGGCAACCAGCTGCATCTGTTCTTTCAATATATGAATATATTTTTTACAAGAGCAGATTATCTTGTGAAAATGGCATGGGCAAAGGTCTGTAACTGGTTTTCGGGTCATTGGTGTTACTGTAACTGAAATCGGAGCCAAAAAGCGAACGCTTAAATTAGAAACAAAGATTTGCCACCAGGCGGCTTCTTTACCAAGTGCGGGTAAACTTGAGATTCCATAAGAAGTGTTTTATGAAACTCTTTCCAGTATTTCAGTCATTTCTAGCTCCAAATTTTCAGCGTATGTTTATTACCGGTCAGTGGTGTTCCGTCTCAGGATCAACATGTAGTGGCTCCCGAGTAAAAATATTAACTGGTAATAAAGAAATGTGCGTATGAATTACAAAATCATTGTTCTTGGACCGTCACGACAATATACGAGGGAGCAACAATTAATTTTTTCCAAAATGTCAGTGGTGTTACCTGTCAGTGGTGTTAATATTTGTAGGGTAACGCCATTGACAATTATGATGATTTTGCTGCAAATTTCAGTACAACTTGAATTTACCTTTCTTCCCAATAATACTAAGTTAAGGAGTCTTGTCATATACGTGTTTAGCCCCTAGATCGCTTTCGCTCACGGCTACATTTTTGCCTCTATGAACAAATTGGTCACTGTTGTTACACGAGGTCAGTGGTGTTACTCGAGGTCACTGGTGTTACCGGGTTGTCACTGGTGTTACATTTCAGTTAGATAACTATTTGAAGAAGAAGAAGCAGTTTTATCAGAAGGCTTTTCATATACCTGTTTTGCCCCTAAATATTCTTCACTTGCAACTACATTTTTGCGTCTATGAACAAATTTATCAGTGGTACGTGTTACACGAGGCCAGTGGTGTTACCGGATTGTCAGTGGTGTTACGGATGCAAGAATGGTCTAGAAATTCAGAAACACTTGTTTATATTGTCCCATATTTTGAAAAAGAAACAAACTCGATTAGTTTAAAGTCAGCATCAAGAATAAATAGGTTTTATTATACAAAATCTACATGAATGGTTGATAGATGCGGTCCAATTGGCTGATTTTGGTGAGCTAAGTAGCATAATTAGGATATTAAAAACAAACTTGTTTTCCTAACTTCAATATTTTTTTATCAATAGTCATAGTTACATGCAATCTATTGCCCAGCATGTGTATATCTTCCTATTTCTGTTCTCTTAGTGCCCAATATACTGATCATTCCTGTGTAACACCACTGACATGATTGAAGACAACTCCACCGTTAAGTGTTACGAAAAGTTTATTGTTCGGAATGTCTGCATTTATTGTATGCATTATAAAGAATTTTGTCAATGGAGAATCTGTTGCAATCAAATTCTGTAGTCATTGGTGATGTTGATTTTGACATATTTCCCCTAAAGCACAAATAGTTGTACTGGATGGACTAGTCCCATGCGAGACTCGAATCCTCGCTCTCATATTTTGGCACCAAATCACCGGTAGTAAATGCAAGCGCGTTAAACCACTCGGTCACTTCAGCTTCCACAAAAGAAGAAATTCGAAGACCAGACTCTAGATTACTTAAATGAACTATCCGTCTGATATACTGAGTAACAGCAAAAGCCCTAGAGTCGATATTATATATATACACACTGACTGGAGCGGTATGCAAGCGGTGGGAAAAATCGACGACAATTTTCCCTCCTTTAATTGACGCAGTATCCGCACGGCCCCTAGCACTTGATTAAGCGGAACTAGATACGCTACCTCGGAAGTTGTGATGACAGATCAGCTCAAACAACTCATCTAATGTTAATGAATGACCATTATGGACGCCTGACGGAGTAAGAAGCCTTAAGGACGATTCAAAATTTATCCTGAAGAGGGGAGGGGGGGCGGTGGAATTTGAGGGGGGTCACCAATAACTTCAAGCTCTATGGAATGGGGGTCATGTGTAACTAGACTGTGTGTAGAGGGGGTCATCAGTAACTTGGAATTTGTTTTCAATCGAAATAGGCTGACACATTTAGAAGACGGATGATAAATGGACAGCTATTCAGCAGCTAGGATTTCTTGAGCTTCTGTATGAATTTTATGTTTTTTCAGGTCGAAGAACCAGGGTGGACTTTAGATCAGGAAACATGTATCAGAACACAGCTTTGTTTATCCATGGAGCCTACTAAAACAGTAGGCACTATGGTTTATCATAAGCATATACAACACAGTACCATAGACCTATATGTTCTGTTAACATTCAGCTCTGTACACACCTCCTGTAGTGTTGTGGACACATTTAACAGCTAGGCCCCTATTCATACTGGTCAGCTAGATTTGAGTCAGTACACAGTGCATGCAGCAAATCCTTTATCTAAACAAATCCAGGTGCAGTATAGCTTCGCCATGTACTGTAGGTTGGACATTGACTAGCTAAATGAATATAGCCCGCATTTTGTGACTGAAACACACCGTTCGATAATTTATGCTTCCCCAAAGTTGAAGAAATCAATTGTGGCGTACTACAAGACAAGTTGCACTGACGGTAGTTAATGTCATGGTGAACATTATATTATAAAATATAATAATTTTAATAGTTTTATAATATTATAAAACGCCGCCTATTTTTTGCAGAGAATCCGAGGAGAGTCCTCAAGTTATCGCCCGGAAACTAAATTTAGATTTTGACGCCAGGTGGCGTCACCTCTAGGAGCAAGTGGGCGAAATGCAATCTCAAGCGACATCTTGTCATGGTACATTCATACCAAATTTAAGAAGAATCCAAGAGTGGTTCTCAAGTTATTACGCGGAAACAAATTTGGGATTTTGCCACCAGGTGGCACCACCTCTAAGTGCAAGTAAGCGAAGGGCAATTCCAAGCAACATCTCTTGGCATGGTTCATGCATGCCAAATTTAAGAAGATCTTTAAGAATGGATCTGGAGCTATGGAGCTATAAAGTGTTACAGATTTTTTTTAATCTGGCGGGGGATATGTGAGCTCAGGCCTCTTGCATTCGGTAGTTTTGTGCATTTTGGAGATGAGATATTGTCTCGAATACTTGTGGACAGCGCTACATTCCAACAGGTTCTGATATACCAAAACACTACTGGGTGTCCAAAACGAACAAATCACAATCAAAGCAAGTTAGATATTTGACGACATTGTTTTGTGAGTTTTACTGTGTGGCACCAATCTTATATATTCACTTGAACACATCGTCTAACAACAATCAAACACGGTAATTGTTTAACTTTTGTTCATTTGGTCACCACTTTATATGAATTCCTCACCATGAAAGGGACAGTTATTGCTCACTTTGTCTTGTGTCTTACCATGAAAGGCACTGTTATCCTTCTGTCCGTATTTTTTATCACCATGAAAGGCACTGTTATCGCTCTATCCGTCTTTTGTCTCACCATGAATGGCAAGGTCATCGCTCTGTCCGTCATCTGTCTTACCATGAAAGGCACTGTTATCGCTCTGTCCGTCTTGTCTCACCATGAAAGGCACTGTCCTTCCTCTGTCTCACAAATAAAGGCACTGTAATCGATCTGTCCGTCTTCTGTCTCAACATAAAGGGTACTGTTATCGCTCTGTCCGTCTCCTGTCTCACTATGAAAGGCACTGCTATCGCTCTGTCCGTCTTCTGTTCGTCTTCTGCCTCACTATGAAAGGCAAGGTCATCGCTCTGTCCGTCTTCTGCCCCAGGATGCTCCGTACTGTTTCGTAGGAAAAACGAGGGAGTTTCCCAATGTTTTATAGGTCACAGACTGGAATTCCCCTCAAAACTTGATTTTAAAAATGAAAATGGCATTTTTTTTTATTATGTTGATATGAATTCAGTCTGAAGGTTGATAGAAAATCAGGATGGATGAATTCAGAAAAAAATATAGAATTTAGAGGTGAATTGGGGATGACACCATGCACTTCGGATCGAGGCTATCATTTGAGCGCCATTTTCGTCAATGTTGCAGACGACACGTTACATTGAAATCGAGCTGGCGATGGGCACATAAATGCCACTTTTTTGAAAGCTGCTGGAGTTATTTGACAGAGTCGTAGTGAATATAAACATCTCATTTGCGTAGTGGATACATGAGCCGTCAGCTGAAGTTGATGTATTTTGTGGAAAATGAGCCCACGTGTGAGCGTCGTTGTTGTTGCCGATTACAGGTCAGTCAGTCAAATTTTTTTTCAGCACTCAATTGTTTTGGCCTTAAAATATCCCTGAGATCTATAGAATTATTTTGATATATGAAATATGAACAGGCTCTGTGTTTAGGGCCTCCTCTAAGTGAGACCCCAAATGTGGGCCTTTTCACAGCAGTCTCCCAAGATGTTTTAGTACAATGCTGCCTTATAGCTGAGGGCTACTGAGCTTGATTTGGAAATATTTTTCAAATGCACAAAAAACCATGAAGATTATTTTTTCTCAATTCATTTTATTAGTTTGGCCAGTCATATCTGCTTCTGCTATAGTATTTCAAGATATTTGAGAGCCTCGGTCAACTTTTCATAACACAATCATTTGCAGCCTTGCATGCAGGTCTCTTTTGTGGGTTTAGAAACACTTGAGTTCCCTCCCTTCCACTGTACAATTCTCCACTGTACCATTCTCAACCTCAATGACATATTCAGATAGAAAATCCATTATATCTAGTGCTTTGAATAATGGCATCCATTCATTGCTACCAGTCTCACCCCTACCAGTCTCACCCCCCCCCCGCATTTCACCACCCCCCCCACCACCACCCTCATTCCACTTGCCCCATGATTTTTGACTTAAACATGAACTTCATATGAGCTTCATCTGCTTGTATCTAAATTTCAGATTTCCTTTCATAGTTCTGAATTTCTAATATGACCTTTTCAACATGGCAAAAGTGTACGACTCAGAGTTTACACAGACCGAGAGAGACTTTCTGCTTAGAAAACTAATTAGATTCATTCCTGATGAACATGGTTGTCATGTATGGTATGGTACTAAAGACAAGGATTTGTATCCTATAGTTCGAGTTGATTTTCGGGGCAAGAAACAAGTATTTACTGCACACAGACTTGCTTATTTTCTGGCCAATGACTGTTCATTTACTAACAAAACCTACAATGTGTCACATTTGTGTCACTGTAAGCTTTGTATAAATATTTCACATTTGAGTTTGGAACCAGCAGCCATAAATTCCAACAGAAATATCTGTAGAAATAATAAATGTTGTAAAGGTCACAGTGGTTATCAGAACTGCATAATTAGGTAAGAGAACCACTTGTATTACAGTTCTGTTTACTTGTTCAAATTAATCCCATAGCTGTGTTCTGCACCAACACCTTCAGTCACATGTGTGTACATAGACATTTGTCGCAACTTTCTGTCGCTTTTTCTACGTCTTGCATAATACCGTTGCTTTATGTATGCATATGTTTTTTTTCGTGCAGCATTTTTTTTTGCCAAAATATCCCCATGTGTCATACTTTGATAGATTGGATCTTCTTTTGTATATTTTACCCCAAGGGCTCCTGCCAAAAGCAAAGTTGATTTCCCTTTTCCAAATGTGGAGCTGTGAACTGCAGAATGACACAGTCCATTGAAATTCCTACTCCATGAGGTGTTCTTTGGTGCATAAGTAAATACACGGTGATTCAGACTTTCACACCGATTTGTTGTGTGGAGTCGTGAAATTTTCATGAGAATTTCAGGCGACAAGCATTTCTTGAGAACGTTATCAATTTTTGTTTTGTCTTCATTGCTCAAGACTAAGTGTTTTCCATAGGGCAGGAATTTTGGGCTGTAAGATTTCAAATGTGCCCGGCAGACAGATGATTTTTGTCTACAGTCTCGATGATTTCCACTGAAACATGCAGTTATGTTCTCAATTGCGGCTTTCGCTTTTTGGATGAATAGATCCTGTTTGTAATACTTTTTGATTCGTATCAGTTCAAGCCGTATTCGCTTTCGCATGCACGTTGCCAGCTTTTGGCGAAAAATGCCTTTGTCGCATCCAGGAGGTATTTTATTCAGATGTACGTTGTTCATCTTCTTTTGAAGTGTTCTCAGTTTGTGCACAGAGCATTGATAATAGCACACCTTATTACCAGTTTTGGTTGCAAAGTCTCTGGTTACTTTCTGCAACTGTGCACTAGCATCACTGGTTACAGATTTTATTTTCAAAATATTGCTGTCTGCGACTGTCATCAGATTTTTCATCGCTAATTTAGATTCTGTGGATGACATGGACTCATCCGTACCGTGAGTTTTTGTACACTGTCCATTGTTGTGGTCACATTTTTTTTTCATACAAAGCTTGTTCGCTGTTTCCATGGCAATGACCAAGCCTTTGCCAGTTGTTTTTTCAATAAGTGGGCAAAATGAAGCAGTTGCAGCTTCCCATCCAGCTTGTATTCGGTTATTGTATGCAGTGTCAGTTTCGACTTCCACTCCAGACCCCTGTCCAATCATTTCAGTCACTTGCTTCACAAATTTCTGATTTTCCAGCATTGCACTTCGATTCAATGATATAAGCTTGTCACATTGTTTACTTATTCTCCTGCTCAAGTAACTGGTGTTTGTCATCTTGACATTTAAACATCCTAAAATAAATCCCAAGTCTGATGCCCCCACTTTTGATTTTGTGGCTGCCATAGCTAGGCCTTCATTCAGACAACCAGCAGGTGGACCACGCCCTATGTTTTCACACACTTCATACATATTCATTTCTGTGCTGTGAAATCCGCATTTCAGGCATTTTGATTGCAGTGTTATGCATAGTCCTCTTCTCTTTGGTATGTCTAATGTTACCTCAGGATGTTCACATTTGGTCAGGTCATGCATCATACAAGCCTCTATGAAATTTCTCAGTTTGGCCAGGTTAAGTATGACATTTTCCGTATTGTGGGACTCACTGGCATTGGTCACAATGTCATCTCCATCATTTTCATGTTTTGCAGGCCTTAGTTTGGTTGGCTGGAGACCTTGCAGGGTACTTCTCAGGGCAGCTTCAAAGATAACTGGGTCTGGTCTGGTTATCTGTTTACTTGGGTAGAGGGTTCTGGTTACCTCATCTTCCTGTACCATTACATTGTGAGTTCCATCTATGTTCCATGATGCATGACCCTGTTTGAAGTGGCTACTTCTTTTATGGTTACTGTTCTTGTACCATTTGTTTTTCCTCCCCATAACTGCATGCAGAGCAGTAACTATCCTGACTAATTGTTGCTCAAGAAGAATGTCTAGCTGATAGCTTCTGGTTTTGACGTCACATTGTTGTGATGTTGTCATGGCACCAGTAATGTCACAATTGTGACGCCACGTCATAGTAAAATGGCTTGTGACGTGACGTCATAATATAAACTTATGCCATCTAGCTACATGTACAAGCTGCTTGGTTGATAAATACTTTTAAAATGATAACTTCCCTGTTCTTGAATAGTTTTCATCAATGAATGCAAGCATGTGTACATATACATGTTCATATGTGACTTTTCATGCTGGAGTCCTGCCAAAGCTGGAAATCTACGGAGTGACACTCATAGGAAATACAGAATATTTCGGACAGATTTTATCCGATTTTCTTGCCGGATACACCAAAATGTTCAGAATTGTCTGCTTTATTCACATGATAGATTACAAAATATTTCAAAGGCACTTATTTTTTCTATAAGGATGCTGCGTACTGTTTCGTAGGAAAAACGAGGGAGTTTCCCAATGTTTTATAGGTCACAGACTGGAATTCCCCTCAAAACTTGATTTTAAAAATGAAAATGGCATTTTTTTTGATTATGTTGATATGAATTCAGTCTGAAGGTTGATAGAAAATCAGGATGGATGAATTCAGAAAAAAATATAGAATTTAGAGGTGAATTGGGGATGACACCATGCACTTCGGATCGAGGCTATCATTTGAGCGCCATTTTCGTCAATGTTGCAGACGACACGTTACATTGAAATCGAGCTGGCGATGGGCACATAAATGCCACTTTTTTGAAAGCTGCTGGAGTTATTTGACAGAGTCGTAGTGAATATAAACATCTCATTTGCGTAGTGGATACATGAGCCGTCAGCTGAAGTTGATGTATTTTGTGGAAAATGAGCCCACGTGTGAGCGTCGTTGTTGTTGCCGATTACAGGTCAGTCAGTCAAATTTTTTTTTCAGCACTCAATTGTTTTGGCCTTAAAATATCCCTGAGATCTATAGAATTATTTTGATCTATGAAATATGAACAGGCTCTGTGTTTAGGGCCTCCTCTAAGTGAGACCCCAAATGTGGGCCTTTTCACAGCAGTCTCCCAAGATGTTTTAGTACAATGCTGCCTTATAGCTGAGGGCTACTGAGCTTGATTTGGAAATATTTTTCAAATGCACAAAAAACCATGAAGATTATTTTTTCTCAATTCATTTTATTAGTTTGGCCAGTCATATCTGCTTCTGCTATAGTATTTCAAGATATTTGAGAGCCTCGGTCAACTTTTCATAACACAATCATTTGCAGCCTTGCATGCAGGTCTCTTTTGTGGGTTTAGAAACACTTGAGTTCCCTCCCTTCCACTGTACAATTCTCCACTGTACCATTCTCAACCTCAATGACATATTCAGATAGAAAATCCATTATATCTAGTGCTTTGAATAATGGCATCCATTCATTGCTACCAGTCTCACCCCTACCAGTCTCACCCCCCGCATTTCACCACCCCCCCCCACCACCACCCTCATTCCACTTGCCCCATGATTTTTGACTTAAACATGAACTTCATATGAGCTTCATCTGCTTGTATCTAAATTTCAGATTTCCTTTCATAGTTCTGAATTTCTAATATGACCTTTTCAACATGGCAAAAGTGTACGACTCAGAGTTTACACAGACCGAGAGAGACTTTCTGCTTAGAAAACTAATTAGATTCATTCCTGATGAACATGGTTGTCATGTATGGTATGGTACTAAAGACAAGGATTTGTATCCTATAGTTCGAGTTGATTTTCGGGGCAAGAAACAAGTATTTACTGCCCACAGACTTGCTTATTTTCTGGCCAGTGACTGTTCATTTACTAACAAAACCTACAATGTGTCACATTTGTGTCACTGTAAGCTTTGTATAAATATTTCACATTTGAGTTTGGAACCAGCAGCCATAAATTCCAACAGAAATATCTGTAGAAATAATAAATGTTGTAAAGGTCACAGTGGTTATCAGAACTGCATAATTAGGTAAGAGAACCACTTGTATTACAGTTCTGTTTACTTGTTCAAATTAATCCCATAGCTGTGTTCTGCACCAACACCTTCAGTCACATGTGTGTACATAGACATTTGTCGCAACTTTCTGTCGCTTTTTCTACGTCTTGCATAATACCGTTGCTTTATGTATGCATATGTTTTTTTTCGTGCAGCATTTTTTTTTGCCAAAATATCCCCATGTGTCATACTTTGATAGATTGGATCTTCTTTTGTATATTTTACCCCAAGGGCTCCTGCCAAAAGCAAAGTTGATTTCCCTTTTCCAAATGTGGAGCTGTGAACTGCAGAATGACACAGTCCATTGAAATTCCTACTCCATGAGGTGTTCTTTGGTGCATAAGTAAATACACGGTGATTCAGACTTTCACACCGATTTGTTGTGTGGAGTCGTGAAATTTTCATGAGAATTTCAGGCGACAAGCATTTCTTGAGAACGTTATCAATTTTTGTTTTGTCTTCATTGCTCAAGACTAAGTGTTTTCCATAGGGCAGGAATTTTGGGCTGTAAGATTTCAAATGTGCCCGGCAGACAGATGATTTTTGTCTACAGTCTCGATGATTTCCACTGAAACATGCAGTTATGTTCTCAATTGCGGCTTTCGCTTTTTGGATGAATAGATCCTGTTTGTAATACTTTTTGATTCGTATCAGTTCAAGCCGTATTCGCTTTCGCATGCACGTTGCCAGCTTTTGGCGAAAAATGCCTTTGTCGCATCCAGGAGGTATTTTATTCAGATGTACGTTGTTCATCTTTTGAAGTGTTCTCATATATGAAATATGAACAGGCTCTGTGTTTAGGGCCTCCTCTAAGTGAGACCCCAAATGTGGGCCTTTTCACAGCAGTCTCCCAAGATGTTTTAGTACAATGCTGCCCCACCATGAAAGACACTGTTATCGCTCTGTTCGTCTTCTGTCTCAACATGAAAGACGCTGTTATCGCTCTGTCCATCTTCTGTCTCACCATGAAAGGCAGTGTTATCGCTCTATCCGTCTACTGTCTCGCCATGAAAGGCAGTGTTATCGCTCTGTTCGTCTTCTGCCTCACCATGAAAGACACTGTTATCGCTCTGTCCGTCTTCTGTTTCACCATGAAAGGCAGCGTTATCGCTCTGTTCGTTTTCTGCCTCACCATGAAAGGCAGTGTTATCGCTCTGTCCGTCTTCTGTCTCACCATGAAAGGCAGTGTTATCGCTCTGTTCGTCTTCTGTCTCACCATGAAAGACACTGTTATCGCTCTGTCCGTCTTCTGTCTCACCATGAAAGGCAGTGTTATCGCTCTGTTCGTCTTCTGTCTCACCATGAAAGGCAGTGTTATCGCTCTGTTCGTCTTCTGCCACACCATGGACGGCACTGTTATCGATCTCTGTTCGTCTGCTGCTTCATGTGTGCGGATGACCACGGATAGTGGCGGGGCCGAATAAAGAGTGGGTATAATTTTAATCCAGTATCATTGTGTTCAAGGGAGCAAGTACTAACGTGCCGGTGTAAAACCTTTTTGTCGAATGTCCATTTGCATGTGTGGATAGCTTCACTTCAGAGAGGAACCATAATGTAATATCAAAATTGGTTGAATGGAGATTTGATATGAGATCCTCATTATTATGAGGATTTCGGCGTTGAGAAATAAAGCCTTCAGCAACCTGCTGTGATATTAAAGGGGAACCCAACTGGAAAATTCGAACTTATCGGTGAGAGATATGTTGTTACCATATTTTTTCTGAAAATCGTAAAATTTATTTCATGAATTATTCCTACTGGCTGCTGAGATATTGTACTCCAACCAATTTCGGGTGTGGTACAAATTTTAGTATGCAAATGAGCTTTGATGATGTAACGCAGTTAACATGAGATAATTAGATAGATAATGGTATATTTCGTTTCTAAGATAAATAAGATTATGATTCTTTTGCCCTGTAAAATTGTGTTTACAGGTTCTTTATCACTTTCATCAGTTGGTTACCAATAATTTCATAGATACGGTTACCACAGCAACTGATAACCAAATACTTCATCTCAGGAACTAAAACGATTAGAGCGATTTTGTTTTAATGAATGTGAAAATTGGCCGTTGTTACTTAATAGTCATTAAGATTTCGTAACCTGCCAAATTTCAAAATATAACCTTTAGTTACTGGTTGCTATGGTAATCGTATTTCTAAAATAATTGGAATTTTTTTTCAAAAATATTCATATAATTTGCATTACGCTATTTGTAATCAATGTTATAAATTGAAAGGGATTAGATTCTAGATCTGTAAATAGACCAGCATAAATTTAGCTCCATATCATCAGTAAATCATTAATTCGTGCATTCGCTTCAATTCACTTGGTGACATCCAAAAATTTTATTTGTATAAATTCCCTGAATTTAATATTTATGCTTCATACTCCAATATCTCAGCAGCATTATCTTATATAACGATCCAAAACAATGTACTCTGATGTTTTGTCCGGTAGATGCGGCTACCGCGAATACGATCCGAAATCTCTAATCTGTTGGCATGCTGTGGAACGAACGTTTACGACCCAATACTCGGCTTGTACCGGAACGAACGTTTACGAACCAATACTCGGCTTGTACTGAATGACATCTCCACAGCACAAGTCCTATGATGCTTGTGACAGAACGTTTTACAATCCAGGAATAAATTTGTATTGCAATGGCGCCATTCGTGGAAGGCCCACTTTTACTTCGCGCTGTTGTGGTGCAACTATTTGGAAACAAAGTATGCTGCTACAGCCAGGTCAGATATAGATGTCATACAAGAGTGAAATTAAATGCGGAAATAAGGGACTCAAACGGATATAGAGTGTTGAACCCGTCACATTTTATAATATTCTACAATACAATATTGGCACACGTATGAATTATCTCAACAAAAATTGTATTCATCAAATTATATCTGTGTGTATACATGTACTGATTAAAGAGGCTCACTGTATTTCCAACTAAATGTAGTGAAATATAGCTTGACATACGGGTCAGCTTGGTATTATGGCCACTCTCCTTTATGACCGTTTCGTTTCCTCGCACGAACAAATTTCACGAAATGAACAATATTTAACTGGTTTGAAGAGATGATCACTACTGATCATATTCAAAATTCCAGCCATGTAGGGTAATTTTTCTTAAAAAAACGGAATTCGAAGAAAATTTATCATACCTTTTCGTTTCACATTCTGTCGAGGGATTTCAGATTAAAGTCATGGAAATAAGAGAAAAATCCCTGAACCACATTTTTTTCATCACACGAATTCTCTTCTAGAACTGTCATCCATCGTTGTTGATTTGAATCATTATCCTGAAACAAGGGACTCGGAGAGAAATATCACTCTCCACCACACCAATATAAATGCATGTATATACCATTACTGAAATAAACTGTTGAGGGGTCTAAAGTAGACAGTTTTCTTACCAAAAAAAAACTCAAAACTCTTCAGTGGACCTTGTTTTTTCTGTATAATATACACACGGTCAATTTAGATGAATTGTTTTTATAGTTTTCTCAAAAATCTATCTATTTCGCAAAACGGCTATAATTGCAATGTTTTGTTCTTTCGTCTGGGACGCAAGCGCGACCTCAATCAGCTTTGGACACAGGATTCCGCTGCTAGACTGTTAATAAGCCTACATGTATTTGCCAAATGACATGTACAGAGGTCGGGCCTCGGGGATTGTCTTGCTGGTACATTTGCCACACAAGGTCGGGCATTACAGATTAGCTATTCTGTGTACCGGTATTCTTGCATTTAACATGTTTACCCCATGATAAAACGATGCTCATCCATTAACATCAGATGAGTTACTTATTTGGGCCGGTCTATCATTAGAGATCCAGAGCTAGCGTATCTTATTTCGCTTAAGCCAGGACTAGAGGTCGTGTGGTTACTCCATAGCTTCCGAATAAACAACTGCAATGAAAGCACGGATGAGATATCAAAGCTACGTCATACAATACTCCGTATTCTAGTCTGAATATGATGTGCCGAGGTTGGCTTTCCTGTGGAGTCATATGTTTGCTTTTTTAAAGTCGCCATACGTCAACCTCTTCCACCGCTTACCAATTTATTATCTGTGTGCGGTAGAATTCTGAAGTGAACTGTTAATCCCTGACGCCCGCCCTCTGTACATGCCATTTGACAAATATATGTAGGTTTGTTGTCTTAGTTGGCAATTCATCCATCAACGTCAGATGAGTTACTCATTTGAAATGATCTGTCATCACAGCTTTGAGCTAACCTATCTAATTCCACTCAAGCTGGTGCCAGGGACCGTTTTGTTCTACATAGTTTCTACATATACAGCTGCAATAAAAGAGTAGCTGGGATACCAAGGCTACATGTACGTCTTAGACTCATCCGTATTCTAGTCTGAATGTGAGATGCCGAAGGAGGCTTTCCGTTGAAGTTATATGGTTGTTTTTTAGTTGCCAGACTTCAACCTTTTCCACCTCTTACATATCTCATCAACGAAAAGCGCATCAAAGCTGCTGCTGATTGCTCTCCCAAAGTTCCAACTCCTAATATTATCTATTTCTTTGAAGCTTTAAAACCTCGAAATACGACAATAATCCAATAAGACATACGTCGCTGAA
Source organism: Hanleya hanleyi (assembly GCA_036873755.1). Taxonomy (NCBI): domain Eukaryota; kingdom Metazoa; phylum Mollusca; class Polyplacophora; order Lepidopleurida; family Hanleyidae; genus Hanleya; species Hanleya hanleyi. The sequence goes on along the minus strand of JAVTVY010024835.1, from coordinate 58,352 downwards.
GTTATTTCCTTATTCCTGTTTCGATATTCTAAATCGCGCTATGTGAAAGCAGTCACCTTCAAGAAAATCGATATATTTTGACAACCATTATATCTTTCATAACATGAATGGAACCATGTTTTCCCGAATAATATTTCCTCGCTATGAATATAATTGTGAGTAGAATACTTCAAAATGTGCGCCGTTAAGAACATTTCTGAATGGTCAGAGTAAAATCCGTGTTCCGTGTACATTCCACAATATTTTAGAGTGGTCTAGATATCTTCCAAATAAATTTATCTATCTTTCTGACCCATTTTCAGGTTTTTAAAGCGGGGCCGCCATATCCTACGAGCCAGTGCTAAATGGATATCATCTCGATATTGTTAATTTACACCGACTGTATTTGTTGGTCCTATTCATCCAGAAATCCATGTTGTGCCACTTTTAGAGTGGTCTAGATATCTTCCTAAGAAATTTATCTATCTTTCTGACGAATTTTTGGGCGTTTAAACCGGGGCCGCCATACCCTCCGAGCCAGCGCTAAGTGGATATCAGCACGATATGGTCAATTTACAGACCTCTGGTGCGTCATTTCATATTTAGTCGTCGTCCATCAACATTTTTTTACGTCCATAATAAACAGCATTAACGCAAAATTTGAAAGAATAGTATAAATAAACATAGGCTAGTTTCCTGCAATCATCTTTCAAGACACCATGATTATCCGTATCGCTGATCAGCATTCTTTGGTCTTTGATATATGTTGGCATTGTGGGAAGTTGATGCTGGGTCGACATCGGGCCTTACAAACTAGTCTTGTGTTAAATGCCGTCATTTTCATCTGACGACGATACAGCTCACCAATCCCCAGTGTACGAGTTGTCACAGCGACACAGCTCACCAATTACCAATATACGAGTTGTCAGAGCATTTCCATCATAGCCCTCTAGATTTGTATCTAATACCGCTTATGCCGGTGCTAGGGGCCGTGTGGTCATGTCATCCAAGTTGCCACATGAACAGGTACAATAAAAGCGTACCCGAGATACAACACATATCACGAATCTTTAGATTCTTGGTATATGCTTTAGAACAGGTTAACCAGAAGACTATACTGTGAAGTCATGTGGCTCTGTCAGTATGTCGGCACCTCTTCTCACTTCCCTTATATGTGTTGTAATTCTTAATCCATATGATTTTCGTTGTAAACTCGTTATCTAGACAATGATGTATCTCAGTCACGCTTTGATTGTGACTATTCATATAAACCCCATGGGTAGCCTGAAGTACATGGTTCATACGGCCCTAGCCCCGGGTTTATCAGAATTAGACAAGCTACCGAAAGTAACGCCATACATCTTGCACACTACGATCGTGCAATGCAATATGTATCGTCAAATGTGAGAAACTTTGAATGGGGACGATTCGTGGTTCTCGAGTAATATTTTGTGACGTTGAGTTTAAGCGTCACAGTGTACACAGGATCTAAGAAATGCTACTCGGCGATAAATGTATACGCCATATGCAGTCCCCACTGGAATATTATCCTAATTATAAGGTTGATAGCTCGATGTGACCTTTCTGTCTCAAACGAAATGAGAGATAAATATTAAATGGAAATTTTGAACTAACATGGTTAAATATTATCTAAAAATTAAAAATGACATTCCCTCTACCTACATGTAGGTCTGTGAAAGAATGGAAACAGCAACTATTTATCTAAAGGGAGCAATTATCTGGAACAGAGCAAAATGGACAGATAAAACTGACATGGCTAAGCATTCAAGACAGGAAACTAAAAATGATTAGAAAAGGGGACAACACGTTTGACATATCTGTTAGTGAGGTTCAAGTGAGGTTATCTTTACCTAGCTTAAAATTCAAAGAAAAATCAAAATGGCATATCTGACATAGATACATTTCAAGAGAAGGATAACTCAATGTAGCGTACCTGTTTGCATAGTAAATTTAGAGGAAGTTCTAAATCGTCTATCTAATCTGACTAAAAATTCAAAATAATTAAAATTGGAAATGACTGACACCTACCTCAGGGGGCTACTTAATGTGATCTGTCTGTCACGAGTCAAAATGGGAGAGAAATATCAAACTGACCTCAGGGGGCTACTTAATGTGATCTGTCTGTCACGAGTCAAAATGGGAGAGAAATATCAAACTGACGTATCGGACATGGCTAAAACTTCAAGACAAAAAATTGTGATACAACTACTTGGATTAAGTCAGCACAAGACATAATTTTGACAAACGTGTTAGTATCATTCATCGTATTGAAATCGGCACAGCGAGCAGATATTCTTTGAAATAGAGAGACCTTATCTTAATTAAATCTGTTACAAGATCAAACAAAATGTTCTCATCTTCTACTACCATGCAAACCTCACACAAACGTTGATGAATTGGGGTCCTAGGCTTGGTGTGTCCTACTCACTTCTATTGTCAACTTACTTAAACGTAATTTTGAGAAAAATTGTTGGTGGCTTGGTTTAGTACATAACAGATATGGTTCGAGTTCAATCGTGGTCTTAAACAGTCTCTGTGTTCTCATCTTATTTTCCTCATGAAGTATTCTATCATCTTGAAGTGAATGATGAAAACGTGCCTGGAGTAGAAGATGAAAATTACTGCCCACTGCTTCATTTATATCTATATTGAGATTAGAGGGTAAAACGATTATCTTTTGCAGCCACTCAACATGCTCAATACAGAGGACCTTTTGTTCCTGAAGAGCATGGTATTTTAATTTTTCAGAATATTCAAGTGTATATTGGTAAAGATTAACAGACCTCCAGACTATATCATAGATATAGACAGACTAACACAGATCTACCTCCCCCCTCCCCCACCATCCCCAATTGTTGGTGGACAGGCACTTTGTAAAAGCTGTTTATTAAATTTTAGTTGAACTTTTTCTAGTGGAGAATTGTCAGGGTGTTTACATAATACAAGGTCTGCTCCACACACCTCTGAGCCATATAGCAGGACAGGTTTAACTAGGGACTGGAATAGATGACACCCAGTATCAATGGGAATATTCTTCCCATTTAGATTACTAAGTAATGAATATGAAGCACGCATGCCTTTACGACTTTATTGCTCTTTATTATGACTGGAATGGCCAGTGCGTGAAAACAATATTCCTAAATATTGGTATTGATCGAATTGACCGATTTTAGAGTCGCCCAAGTACCGTTTTGTAGGTCGCTTGAATTGAGAACCTTTTATAACCACAATAACTTTGGATTTGTCGAGGTTAACAACAATAAGAGTTCTATTATAAATAATTGCCTAGATTGTCAAGAGCATTTTGCAAACAGTAAATGGGACAACAGACGATCATTTAGGTCAACAGGACAGCAATGGTCATTGAAGCTTGATTTGTTTGCAAAGTTTGCCTGTCAATAGTATATGTTTTACAAAATTCTACAAAGTATGCATACAAAGGTTTTTTTATTGGAATTATTCTTTTCAATGATAGTTCTGAGTGTGAATAAATAGTCTGGCGTACGGTGGCGTTGTCTAAAGCCAGTTTGATTGCAGCTTAACCCGATGGAATCTTCCAAGTAACTAATGAGATTATTTGTTAATAATTTTAACAAAAAGTTTTTCAATAGCATTACCTAGGACTATGCCCATATAGTTATTGGAAACAGAGCCACCCTTTTTATGTATTGGGATCAGAGTAGACTTACGCCCTTGTCTAGGTTGATATTAAACAACCGAGATACATAGTCAATACCAATAGGTATAACACTCTTTAAGAGTTCGTTGCTAATGCAGTCCCCTCTTGGACCCTTATTAACCTTATGTCAGCAACTGCTGTTCAAATTTCTTTAGCAATTATTTGGTGTGTTGAGCATATAATTATATCATCTGTGGTCTCTTTAGAGATAGTCCCTGTCGACTGAATGTCTGATTTTCCTAATAAAGTGGCCTGCCATTGCAGAAACAAAGTTGTCAGCCATTGGTGTGTAACTTGTGTATCGTAACTTGTGTCTAATTCCGCTTAACCCGGGGCTAGGGGCCGTATGAACCCATGTACTTCAAGATCCTCATGGTACTCATATGAACAGTCACAATCAAAGCGTGACTGAGATACATCTTTTTTAGATGACGACTCTATAACGAATATTATGGATTAAGAATACTGATCAGCGATACGGATTTGATATTTTTGGAACATCATGATGTCTTGCCGGCATCATTGAAAACTGTTGACCGCTTCTCTCTTGCAGGAAACAAGCCTATGTTTATGTATACTATGATTGTCCTTTTGAATTTGGTGCTAATACTGTTATGTGGAAAATGGAATAGGTCTTTGGATTATGGACACGGATATTCTCTAATGGACGACGGCTGGATTATGAATGACGGACTAGACGCTTGTAATTGCATACTAGTCTGCAGGAACAGACTGAAAGTGGTTGGTTGGTTGTTTGAAGTTTAACGTCGCGCCTAACCTTTTTGGTCACACGGCGACGATGACCCAAACAAACATACCCTAGCAAAACCCTAACCCTGACAAAAACTCAACCAAAACTACAAAACAAATCGAATTTTGAAAATTTGACTCTACAGACACAGTCACTGGTGTTCACAAGGGATCGTCAGAGAGCCTAATTTGACTGAAAGTGTTGGGATCCACCGATGAACTTGGCATAATAAGGAGGAAAATGACTATATTAGTGAAAAGCATTTTGTAGATAAATTTATTTATGTCGGAGCACTGTTGACTACATGTTTATCTGTGTGTCAGGACCATATTACACAAATGCCAAATACCTACATGTATCTCCACTTACTTTGTACTCAGATCATTGCCAAGTGTTTCGCTACCTAATTGTTAAATTTTCCAGGGTTATAAGTCCTCTGTAAATAATATTACATACAAGAAAGTTAATTTTAAGAGAAAGTGGAACTCATCATGATACTGTTCTGCAGGAGACTGCATGTCGCTCCAATTCAATCAGACTGGGAAACAGGGTTTTTAGTGGTCCCAATTTCCAGTAGCATTGGGCTGTTTGGCATCGCCCGCTTATTAAATTATCATAATATTCAAGCCGTTCAGCTGCAGTCAGTCTTTCATAATTACGTTTAACTCTGTGATACTGGATACGAGCCTCATGAGATGGATTGTTATTGTACTAATGATAACTGGTTATAGCACACTGTTTCGATACCTTGCAATCACGGTCATACCATTTATTCTTCCGGGTGACTTTATTAGATTGAACATGAACTGTAGCTTTACAATTGAGGCGATGAAAAATTTGGCTAGAATCAGTGATGCCCTGCTGCACCCCTTCCGAGTCGCTAGGATATGGTCGCATGATAACATTGTTGAGTAGATGCCTAATGCCGTCTGATTGGATCTCCTGCAGAACAGTGTCATGGCTGTGGGGGTTCCACCTACCGGCGTCGGAGCAGGGATATGTGATGCTGCTCATGGACAGGCGCCTGGAGAACCATGGGGCTGCTGGAGAACACAGATTGATGTTGCCCGTGATTGTAAGCAGATGGATTTTGGCTGTAAGAGTAACATGGGCTGGATAGTGATCGGTTTAGTCTGCATTCAGTATCCCTGGAATCGATAGTATACAGGGGTAATCGTTGAGATGAATAGTCAGGGTGGAGGGCCCGTAGGATCAATCATGCAAACACACCAGTACCTTTCTTGGTCACATGAATGGGGTCACGGTATAGGTATCTCCAGATGACCCACCATCGCTATCAGAAAATGCAAAACCGGAGTCAATTACTGACACATGCTCGGAGTTACATACACGTTCTAGGTCACAAACCACTAATTATTCGCCTTACTTAATATGTAGTAAATGAACAGAACACATCTTGACAAAACTATATTCCCTAATATTCGCCGCCACAAATGACCCACCACACCAGATATCCTGGCCTTTCTGCTGAAACACATGGAAAATTCAACATACATTCCCCACCATTTTTTCGAGATAAGACAGAGAGAAATAGGATCATCCAGCCCGAAACCATTACGGCAATTTTCGGAGGTGGCCAATCAAACTGGCTCAGATTTTTTTTTCGACTAAAATATGAAGAGATGGTTTTGATATATTTGAGAATCAAATATTATAGAAACATTTTAAAATACGGCACAGACCATTTCTGGCCAAATCAGATATAATGGTCAATGTTCGCCGGAAGTCAAGTCCTGATGATAATCTCGCACCAGAAACTTCAATGCAGATTTGTGACCTCTATCACGGTATTGGCTTTTATGACATAGTCGTACAAACCGACCTCTCACTTTTGGCGGGATAACCATTAATCAATGTGTAACTTGGCATGTGGAAAAGTATCTCTGGCAGCAGAAGATAAGTTGTGCACAGGCCCGAAGTATATAGAGAGCGCTTACAGTCATTAGTTGAATGCAACATTGAAAGGGTAGTGGAAAACGATGCCGGAGTACTGACAAAAAGTCATATGACCCCACAGACAAATATACTGACTGTATATTTTTAAAACATCACAAGAACCGATCCCTGTGATGATTTATATTCAAGCCACGCTTTGATTTTAGCTGTTCATGTGGACATATTGAATTGACCACATGGCCCCTAGCACCGGCTTGAGCAGTATTAGATACAAATATTTCAGAGCCCTATCAAGTCATCTATTGGAAAATGATGAACTATATGATCGCCAGATTGTTAAAAACGCCTAAAACGAGGGAGTTTTTATTGAATGCAAGTTCGTATTCAGAACAAATACCTGTGAGGTCGGACGCCGATCAAGCGCTTCATTTCCCACCATGTTTACAACTAAAAAAAATTACAATCACAATGATTTATACAGAGGGCAAGCCTCGGGGATGGAACGTACACGTACGTCCACCAGCAGAACCTCACCGTATACAGGCAACAATTAAACGCCTATGTGAAGAGTGACACTGGATATACGGTAATCTGAGCTGACTGTAAAAACTTGGTTAAACTATCCAATCTTGCCACCAAAATGTATAGCCATCAAACTGTTCAATTACTCTAATGCTGTCATGGAGTTTGACTGGAACTTATAAACGTCTGGAGGCTATAGTTGTGATTGTGAATCATCGAACTTGATCTATGCGCCATACAAGCATGTTGTGACTGATGACCTTGCTGTAATGATTGATGAGGACCTAAAGAAACTCCTGATGAAGGGACCTAAACATAGGGAGCCGAGAGAAATAAAACTGAAAGCGGAAGAAGATAGTCCTGACTGCACTGAAAGAGTATGTTATTGAGTGGTCAAAGCGAAAAAAAGTTGAACCAACAGTACTCGCTGACTGGTTGGATCTCACTAAGAACAAGGTCGATGGAACAATCCACCATATTGACTGTAGTACCCGTCCCCAAGGAAAACAAGTATCGAGAGACCTCAGTTCACAAGAAGTTCTAGCAAATCTCCAGAGTAAATCCGTCATAGTCCCAGCAGACAAAGCTCCAAATAATATAATATTCATATGCAATTATTACTATTACCAGGTACTGGTTAAAGAATTGAGTATAAGCACAGCATCGCCGGATACGTCTACTTACTTCCAAACAGCATTTACTCTGGAAGATTTACTAAACAACCACAAAGCGTTTCTCAAGGAAAGAGGTGTTTGTCTTCCAACCATTCATAACGATGTACCGAAAGTGTATTGGACTCCAAAAATGCATAAATCAACATACAAAGCTAGATTCATAGCTGGTTCTAGAAGCCGCACCTCCAAGCTTCTTACAACCCTGTTGGCGAGGGCCCTTCAGGAAGTAAAAGCATTTTGAAGAAGGTATTGCGCCACTATTTCTAAGAACTCTGGCATTGAATGCATGTGGATATTGAAAAGCTCAAAATGTCTTACGGAAGAAATTGATGCTAAAGATCACATACCGTACAGACAAGTATCCACACGGGATTTCTCAACTTTCTATACTACAATCCCTCATCAGGACCTCATTGTCCGTCTTAGTTCATTAGTAGTATCGGTGTTCAAGAAAACTGATAGCCGATATATTATTGTCAGAAGCCATAAAGCATTCTTCAGCTCTACTACATACAAGGGATATCATTCATGGGATGTTTCTTTGTTTATAGAGTTGCTCGAATTTCTCATTAATAATATCCATGTGAAATTTGTCAATACAATATATCAACTGTATACAGGTATTCCAACGGGTATTGATTGTGCACCCCTTTTGACTGACCTATATCTGTTCTCCCATGAAAACGACTATATCCAGACGCTTTTAAAAACCGATTATTCCAAAGATTGTTCCTACTCATTCACCAAACTCTATATAGATATGCTGTGGATATTTGCTATATAAATGACGCAGTGAAGGATATGTATCTACCTTTACTGGACTCGAAGGAAACTGCAGATGGCCTTAGCAGCACATCTTATTTAGCCCTATATCTATATAAAAATACAAAAGAGATGACTACAATTTCGACATCGTAAATTATCCGATTCTGGATAGTAATATTCCAGTGAGACCTGCATATGGCGTATACATATCTCGCTTAGTAGCATTTGCTAGATCCTGTGTTAAATCTGACGATTTTAATGAACGTCAATAAACATTATTGCAGAAACTTATAAAACTGGGCTATACCACCATGCGCCTCCACTCAAAGTTTGTCAAATTTGGCGATACATATGGCATGCTGATGGCAGAATACGAGCGCAGCGTGCAAGATCTATGGCCTTACGTTTCGTAACTTGTGTCTAATTCCGCTTAACACGGGGCTAGTGGCCGTATGAACCCATGTACTTCAAGATCATCATGGTGCTCATATGAACAGTCAGAATCAAAGCGTGACTGAGATACATCATTCTCTAGTAGACGAGTCCTATAGTCTGTTTTGTGGTCTGTTAAAGGGAGAAATGGCCGATAAATTGACCAGTAAAACAACTATACATGTAAATGATTCTTGCGGAACAAATAAGAAATGTAGAAGGAAAAAACCTTGGTGGAATGAGTATCTATCTAAATTATGGAATGATCGATGTGAGGCCGAAAAGAAATGGTTGAAATGTAGAAGTATAACATATAAGAGAATTATGAAAGTACTGTATATACAGAAACAAAAAGAGTTTGATAGAAATGTTCAAAAAGCAAAACGAATGTATAGGAAATCTCAGGAAAATGAACTTGCAAATTTTGAGAAAACTGATCAAAGAGAATTTTGGAAAAAAATAGGCAGAGTTGGTATAGGTAACGAGAGAGGGAATAAAATACCAATGACAGTGCGCAATGATGATGGTGTAGTCATTAGAGATTTGGATATTGTTTTAGAAAAGTGGAAAAATGATTATAGTAATTTGTTGAATATTGAATGCAATGATGATGTTGGACATTCCTACGAAGCAAGTAATGGTGACATGAATTGTGAAAACATGTTTTGTAATGAAATCACTTTAGAGGAGATTAGTACCGCACTACGTAACGCTAAACGTGGAAAAGCGGTTGGGGTTGATGAGCTTTCGATGAAGGTTCTCACTAGCCCCACGGTGATGATATATTTATATAAGTTGTTCAATATATGCTTTGATACTGGAAAACTACCCAGCTTTTGGTCGAAAGGTATTATAAACCCCATAGTCAAGTCATCCACTGCAGACCCTATGGACCCTATGAACTACAGAGGGATTACTTTGTCGCCAGCTATTTATAAGTTATATACAGGTGTTTTGAACGAGAGATTGTCAATTTGGGTAGAAGAAAATGACCTACTAGCAGATGAACAAAATGGTTTTCGTAAAAATCGTAGCACCGAGGACCAGTTAAGCACTCTATGCAATTTGGTTGAGACTAGAAAATTGCGTAAGCTGTCCACTTTCGCAGCATTTATAGATTTTAGAAAGGCATATGATTCGGTTAATAGAAATATACTGTGGCAAAAATTGGAAAAAGAAGGTGTAAATGGAAAAATTGTAAATGCGATCAAATCTATGTATAAGAATGTGGAATGTTGCGTCAGAATTAATGGCTTTTGCACCGAATGGTTTGCGATTAATACTGGACTAAAACAAGGATGTTTACTATCCCCCATGTTATTTAATTTGTATATTAATGACTTGGTAAATAAAATAAATGGGTTAGGCATAGGTATTCAAGTAGGAGATGAGGTGGTCGGTGTATTGATGTATGCAGACGATGTCGTCGTATTGACAGAAAGCGAGGCGGACATGCAGTTGCTTTTGAACTGCCTTAATAACTGGTGTTCTGAAAATAAAATGGAAGTAAATTGTAATAAGTCTAAAGTCGTACATTTTCGTATACCATCAAGCCCGGCCACCGAAGTTAAATTTGTATGTGGAGACCAAGATATTAAAATCATTGAACGGTATGTTTATTTGGGCCTGGTTCTGACAAAACATCTAGACTATGACGTAATGGCTAAGGCAGTTGCACAATCTGCAAGTAGAGCACCAGGCTTAGTGATTGCTAAGACTAAATGTATTGGAAACGTGCGTTATAGTACGTATAGTAAACTGTACAATTCTTTAGTTTGGCCAGTGGTAAACTATGGTGCAGCTATCTGGGGCACAAGTGCTAGATCATGTATCACCATAGAGCGTGTCGTTTTTTCATGGGTGTAGGTAGATATGCCCCGAATGCGGGAGTCTGTGGCGATACGGGATGGGAACTACCGATTGTTAGACAATGGGGTGCTGTAGGTAGACTGTGGTGTAGAATTATGAACATGGAAAATAATAGAATTAATAAGAGAGTGTTATTATGGGCAAATTTACAGGCGAAAAGTCGGTGTAAAAACTGGGTATTTAGGGTACAAAAATGTTTCGGAGAAAATGGCCTAAATCATATGATGAATGTTAACGTTGTGTATTCATCCCGATTTGTTCAAACCGCCATAAAAGAGAAAATTTTGAACAATTATTTGATACAATGGAATAATGATGTGAAAAGTCCAACATCTAAATCAGGCCAAGGGCAGAACAAATTGAGATCATATAGAATGTTTAAACATACATTTGGTAAAGAAGATTATATAGAGAGGAATTTACCGAAAAGTTATAGAAGTGCTTTGGCAAAGTTTAGATTAGGTGTTGCACCTTTACGATTGGAAACTGGAAGATATGAAGGTTTATCTATTGACAGAAGAACTTGTTTTATTTGCCCAGGGGTAGTGGAAACTGAAGAGCATGCATGTATTGTGTAATTGCCCGTTATATGAGGACATACGTTTTAGCCTGTTTCAAACACTATATTTTGTTTGTGGTGAACATTTCCTGAAGATGTCAGATAAGGAAATTCTGTGTGTAGCGTTTGCCAACCCGGACGTAGTCAATACTTCGGCCAAAGCCCGCTATCAAATTTTAAGACGACGACAACATTCTATTTATGCATGAGGTTTTAACTCTTGTATGTAATTGCTTTGATATTTTGTCTTAAGTATCTTGAGCTTGTATCATCAGCTATCAATTGTTTTAACTGCTAGTATCAGTCTCTCATAACTCTATTATTAGAGCGGTACATATAATTACGTAGTCTGAAAGTACTGCTGCTGTGAATGTTTTATATGTGGTGAGACTTTAATAAACTTATCTTATCTACATCATTCTCTAGAAGACGACTTTACAGCGACTATCATATGGATTAATAATAGTGATCAGCGGTGCGGATTTGATATTTTTGGAACATCATGATGTCTTACTGGCATCATTGAAAACTGTTGATCGTTTGTCTCGTGCAGGAAACTAGCCTATGTTTGTGTATACATAACTGAGTACATAGGAAAAACGGACCGATGCCTGACCGAACGACTCCGTGAGCATGCATCTGGTGTGGGTAGTGTTTTTGATCACATTGTTAAATGTGAAGATTTTCTCTATATACACAGCATGTTTCAACTACCTGACTCATTCTCTAATAAAAACAGTTCCAATTTCAAACCTCTAATCACAAACAATTGTAAAGTAATAGACAAAGCCAAACACTGGTCAGAAATACTATTTAAAGAAGCCCTTGCTATAAGACGTACACGGCCGATATTAAACGCTGGTTTAAAAGCATCTAAAGAACTCACTCTATTCAATTAACAGAATCTGTTCACCTTTTTCTTATGTTGTATATACAATCTTTGTAATACCAATCTGCACATATGCTTACCAAGAACTATGTTATTTACCATGAAAAGTGTTCACCTGACTACTGTTGTACTACAATGTCTTTTGAAATTACTGAGACCTGAATGGTTACATTTCTCACCTGTGTAGTATATAATGTGTTGTTGAACATGTATGCGTATCAGTCCTGACGATGACATAATATATGTCGAAATATTGATCAAAATATGGCTTTTCTGTCGTTATTCGGAGTAACAATACTTCTTTACTTTGTGTATACTATGTTTGTCTTTTTGAATTTGGTGCTAATGATGTTATGTGGAAGACGGCTGAATTGTGAATGACGGGACAGACGATTGAAATGCATATTTACATACATAGCGGTGTTGGGATTTATCCCTGTTGCATATGCATTGACAATGACATATGCTGATAAGTAAAAAGTCTGATCTTAGTCAGTCTGACTGTAGGTGCAGTTACTCGAGTTCGTTTTCTCTCATGACTATCAGAATATACAACTGTTCGTTGGGGAAAGCCATAATTAAATAGTCTAAATGCCAATGGGTTTTAAGAGCTTTGTGCGGTTCCTGGTATCATTATCACAGTCGTGCACAAAAAGACTTCCCTTTCCATTGTCCGATAATCGCCGTTATAATCCGCTTACATGTAGTTATTAGGCTTAATCAATCAAATTTTGAATTTGTGGCCTCCCATCCTAAGTTGGATGATGTAGGCCAGGCCATTGAGTTTGCTTTAAAAAAGAACCAATTAAAATTAAAACGTTACTTGGATATAAAAAATAAGTACTTTACGTGTGGTTTTAAAATAGATACTGTGTTATAAAAAGACGAGTGCTCATTCACTCCCATGGCTCATTCACCCCCATGGGTTAGTTTATAGGGATAGGGAGATCGCGTGCCCTTTCTATACTACTCATCGCGCACTACTCATCGCGCATGCGCAGTCGACCCATTCTACTGTAGGGTGTAAGCCTGGCCCATGGAATCTCAGGTAGTGAAAACCCCAGGTCTCTCGCCCCACCCTATCCCGCGCCACAACTATGCGACCCGCTGTGTAGTGAGTAAAGTGGAGTAGGAGGAGGCGTAGGAGGAGGAGGAGTCGGACACGCCACGAATTATACTAGGTAGATAAAAAATGTACTATATAAACATGTACATTGAAACTTCAAAGGCGTTAGTTGGCAAGAAGAGAGAGGTAATAATGATAATATAAATATGACCAGCATATTTTAATCATTTATAACAATAAACGACTCTATTCATCAAAAATATAAAACTGAATTAAAAAGGCCAGAGGAGTACATGCATATTTTGTTTTCAATTAAAAATAAACTCATCATATGAATTTGAACATGAGTAGGTGGTTATTAAAAACAATATTTCATATAATATCTCTGCCATGGTCTCTGGACTAACTATATAATGGTCTCTGGACTAACTAGCCGGTGGTTGGTTGTATATGCATGACCTCGTCTTCACAAGTCTAGGTAATCCCTAAGTCCTCGCATCGATTGATACAGTGGCTCGGGAGGATGACACGACCTGGGTTAACAACGTTTCTTTCCTGGGAGGGAATACCGAATTTATCGGCATATCCTTGATACCCAGTTGGATAACTTTCGTGTCTAATTTATTCATTGCCAATGTGCAAAATTCATTACTGTCATATGAATACCCTGAACAGGGCCTTGGAGAGGACTTTCTCCCGTCAGCGTCGAATTTGACGTGTCGGCGTCCCCCTACATCATCCAAATTAATACGACAGTGTCGTTTCATATACATGGACAAATTTCTCATATTTCTTCTGGGGTGTGATTCGGTAATGTAGCTGATCATGTGAACCAGAAATCTTGATCCCATATTCGTCACTGTCGTCTGAATTTGAGCTCGTAATCGGAGCTTTTGTCAATTGCGTTTGCATGCAGACCGCTTGCTTGCTCTTTCTCACACCTGGGATGTCACAGATAGCATCGATGAGAGAATTTCGGCTTGCTTTGCTCGAACATGGGACACGATATCACCAAACTGGCTACACTGTAATAATAATTCATTTACTACAAATCTCGTTTTTCTTTCAGACATATTCCTTGTTGGTCCATGAAGTACACGAAGTTTAGCAGAGCTTCGGAATGAAAAATATCCCTATATAAGATTTACAACTTTGCGTTGAAGACCAATTGTTTCAGACACAAAACTATGCAAATATAGCTGAAGCAAAATTAAAAAGATCTATGTTAAAACCGAACTAGACGAACAGAGTGAAAAATCGATAGTACAATGACTAGAACAATGGCGTGCTGGTTAGAATATGGAGAAAAAACGGCCATGTACGTTTTATGTCTCGGAAAGAGACAACCGTACAAAATAAAACAATAAATAAGTGGACTATAAATGATGAAAAGCAAATAGTTTGTGCAAAAGATATGCTCAATGCCCACAAATAATTCTATTGCAATTAATATGCAAAACAAGGTGAGCCAAAGATGGATGTGGTTGATGTTTTGGAAAGCATCTAATTATCTCGAAGGATTACTAACCTACACTGAATTATTAACGCTTTACAAAAAGTTAAAAAAGATGCCCAGGACTAAAGGGCTTCTCGATAGAATTCTGGAAAGTGTTCTAAGTGGGATTTTTATGTTAAGGTCTATAAACTCGGGATGCCAAAAGGGGGATTATCAATCTTTTCCATAAAAGGTGCCGCCCGTTCCTGTGTCCCTGCATTCATGTGTCGACCCGTAACATCCCCGATTGTCACAATAACGACTACGCACGCCATACTATGACGTCACGGTAGTAACGTCATTCGCATTGTTGACGTCACATGAACGCATTGCTTCGAGCGTGTGCATATCAAATCACTGAGTTGAGGATGGCTTGAGTTGGGATGGGTTTCCGTTGTGTAAATTTATCATTCAAATTCGTTCTGTAACATTACCGATTGGTTTGTGTTGTTGTCTTTATGTAAGTGTTTATGTTTGTGTTGTTTCAAATGACCAGGTTTTTATATCTCAAAACCATACACTGAGAGAAATCATAGTGATGCTTGAAGTGGAATCCAGCATCGGTACCTCCCACGAGACCTCAAATGAATCAACGGGATGCCCTAGGGGGATCACCAAGAGAATCCTCTGGATGCGTTGGGTTCTCGTGCGGGGGGGTGGAGGAAAATTCATTGCTGGATTCCCGATTTCTCTCGGTGTTCTGAATACATACTGAACAACGACAACAGCGATGATTTGCAACTGGAAAATGAGGAATTCCCACAAGAATTTAAGCACAATATACCTGTGTGTATGTTATCAAACTTGTGTTGTCTTTCACATTGATGATTCATCCTTGTACATCCTCGCACATATTGATCCAAGAACTTGAAGAATACTGTATCACATTTGGAACAAAAACTTTGCAAAACCATTCTTGGGGTGATGATAGGGGGAACTGTTGTGAAATATGACAGCGATGGCATGAAGAAAGTTTTACTGAACATTTACTGGTGTGGATTTTACTGAGCAAAAACGACTCAGGGTAGATGCCAAACAACAGGCAGGCGAAGATCTCACAGCTACGCGGCGGGGTGATCAGGGGAATCATGTGGGAAAACTGGGGAAGCGTGACAAATCCATGGAGTATCTAACCTCCAGATACCCATTCCGGCATCATAGTGAATCTTCTGCCCAGAGAATCGTTCTGAACTCCAAGGGAACCTACCCGAGAACCAGGGGTCTCTAGCGTCTAGATACCCCTTTTGGCATCATGATGAATCCCTTTCTTCTCAGTGCACCCAAAGTCCCTGAGGTGACAAATTGGCAGATTAGTGGGAAGATTTATCATTAGCACATCAATCCCAAGAAACTGGACAGTAGTACCGGTACTGATGTAACTATAAAAACAAGCGCTCTTGAAATATCCAAAATCTCGTTTTAGAGGACGAAAATAGAAACCATCTGGAGTCTTTTTTTTTCAATTTTCATTTTATGCATAATGAGAATTGAGGCTAACTGTCGTACAAGAATGTTAGGCCTTATTAGTGCAGAAATTGTTTGTGGTTGACGGTTGAATACTATCTTTCTACTTTGCTTTAGTGGGAAAAATGGGTTTTGATGTACAGTGCAAGGTAGTAAATGAATCATCTGAAGACAGGAAACGTCTATCGGATAACA
Organism: Hanleya hanleyi; assembly: GCA_036873755.1. Classification (NCBI taxonomy): domain Eukaryota; kingdom Metazoa; phylum Mollusca; class Polyplacophora; order Lepidopleurida; family Hanleyidae; genus Hanleya; species Hanleya hanleyi. Next base: position 42,075 of record JAVTVY010024835.1, on the reverse strand, counting down.
TAAACTATGCTAAGCATGATAATGTTGCCCCTCAGATAATCCTACCAAACATGCCAACAGGATTCTGAAAAAGGACTGAAAAACCAACACAATTACCGGCGTCTAACCTGATCGATGCAATACACCGGGTCATGAACAACATTATACACCCAGGCGTCGCAAAAGTGATCAATCTGGAAATGAAATCTTTGTCTTGCAAAGTCTTTGTCTTTGTCTTGCAAAGTCGCTCATGAACTGCAAATATGTGTATCATAGTGATCCTCTCAGAAGGTCACGAACACCATTAGAGATTTGTGATCTAAGATTGTAATTAGGAATTGAGCTTCGACAAACACTGATTGACCATACCTGACTGGAAGAACAAATCTGCGCCAGCTTGATTGCCCGTTTCCTAAATTCGGTATGATCGTGATGATAGTGTTAAGGATTGACATTATTTCAGCCCGTCGTATCAGGAAAACGTGCGGGGGATGTAGGCGTATTGGTTCTATATGTTTCAGCGGAAAAGCCAGCCGACCTGGTGAGATGGTCATTTGTTGTGGCGAATATTACGCAATGTACATGTAGTTTTGTTTCTTCAGGATCTGCTCAGCCGAGCTTATTCGTTAAATAGACTATCCTATAGATTCGAATACTGATTTATTTGTATAGAGAGCACCTATTCGTTCCATATTTTCGCTTTATATTTTATTACATATTATTGTGTAAATTGTTCAATTTAGTATCAGTGATAGTCTCCTCTATATTCTATTTCCACGTGTGTTTTTCAAGATGTGCTCAGTCGAGTATGCCCGGTGTTAGTGCTTTACGACCAGAACATGGAACCACTCACATAACGAACATTCAGGGGAGACAACTCGTAGAGTCATACTAGCTACGATAACAAAGTTGGGTCACGGACCATTTATAACGATTACAACAAGTGGTATTAACAATGCAAAATTATGGAATACAGCCACTTCATTAAATAGACTCTCCCATAGATTCGAATACTTAATTATAAAAAAATAGAGAGCACCTATTCCTTCTATATTTTCGATTTATATTTTATTACGTATTATTGTGTCATTTTGTTTATTTAGTATCAGTGATAGTCTCATCTATATTCTATTTCCACATGTAATTTCTGCTACTAAAATCGATCTCAAAGACACGCTGAATATTTTCTTATGGATTATCAATGGTGTCTCACATAAACTGGATATTCCAAAGCAGTATGAATAAAAGCGAACTTCTACATAAAAAATGCAAGAATCTGACAACATACTACTACATGGAAATGACATTTTGCTGCAGACCGTTTGTGCCCCAATCTGGGTGAAGATGAACAAACATTTCTTTTGGGTGTACCTGTGATTTATACGTTTGTATAACATCCACACCGAGCACATTCCCAGAGCAGAGACACAGTGTTATCATATTTGAGGAATTGATAAATAAAATATATTTATTTATCTGGTAAAGGAAATGCGATAATCGGACTCTCTAGAATATTTTATTGCAGATTACTAGAGTGATGACCTGAATCACAGAGAAGGAATATTTACTTGCTCCAAGAATAATAACAACAACAAGCGCTGAATGAGCGCAAATACCTGCGTTAACCCAATGTTGTATAAATTATGTTAATAGGCGAGGAATAAAATTGGAGGAGGGGGTATGTAGATACCTTTGCCAATTGGATTAAGGGTAAAACGTTGGTATTATGTATAAATATGTTATCTAACGTCGGTATTATGTACAAAGAAGAGAACAGTTGCTCTGAACAAGCTACTGACCTGAAGATCAAATGTACAATAATTAAACATAAGACAGAGAATTACGTAGAAATTGTAATTTATAGTATTTTATTTGTTTACTTACATTTTATTGTGTGTTTTCCTTCTTTTTTCTTAAATGCATTTCGACATTAATTATTAGATCCATGTAGTTAGAATTATCGCAGTTATCACATAATTTTGCAGCTATGTCAATGAGTGCATCGTCTGGCTAATCATGTCTCCAGGTCAAGCGACAATGAATTGGTAAAACAAATAGATACTTCTGCATTTCTTAATATTATGTGGAACTTCTATATTGTACATTTACAAGATTCACCTTCCAATGTGGGAATCCGTCTTTGGTTCACAATTTTTGTCGGGTTTACTGTGCCTCTTGTGGTAACTGCAATTTGACCTTGTCCCGTGCACTTTTATGTACTTGAGCCATTCACAACTATGATGAAGCGATGAAGTTCAATGTGATAAAAAGATGTCTTTTGTCGAACAAGTCAAGTACGTATACATTAATTTAGAATATTCCGTATTGCTTCAAATGGAACTTCCTTTGGTAGATGGTTTGTTGTCCGCGGATCACCATCCAGACTAAAAAAACTTGAAAACAATTTACAGAAATCAGCCAGAACAGAAATCTATTCACAACTTGAGACATTACAAAACACAGATCCAAAATCTTTCTGGAAGTTTATTGATGAACTAGCAGATCGCAAAAATGATCCTACGACACCAGATGAACTATCCTCAAAACTTCATGAACACTTCAAAAACCTCAACACCCAATCATGGTCAGATGACAAGGACAGTCCACACATTTTAGATGAAATTAAAAACAGAGAAAACCAATCCTATCCTCCCACACCACTGGACCAACCATTCAAATGTAAAGAAATAATGCAGACAATATCTAAACTCAAAAACAATAAATCTGCAGGATTAGACCAAATAACTAATGAACTAATTAAATACAGCAAAGATATCTTGATATCTCCCATCATCAAGCTATTCAACTCTGTTCTTGATAGTGGTATATTTCCTAGCCAGTGGTCTGAACAAGATAAAAAAATTAACAACCATGAACTAAATCACTATTTCGATCTCATAGACAAAGAACCATATGAAAAACTCCATACTAAATTCTGCAAAATGAACCTCAAAATAAATAAACATTCCACTAACTTCGTCAGCAAGAACGAACTTAATCGACAACCGCTCATCTATGACATAAACTGTAACATACTCAAGTATTGGGCACGTTTGGATGATGCCCACTTAAGCCCGCTGCTTCAAGATGCGTATGCATGCAGCAAGTTGCTCTACACACAAGGTAAGCCTAGCCTTTATAACTACATACCAACATTACTTAACCAACTCGAAATTGAAACCCCAAAAATTCTTGATTCAGCTATAATAGATAAAGCCAAAGCTAAAATGACCAGAAATTACAAGTGCTACACTGAACATAAATTACAGATTTCGGAAAAACTACAAATATACAAACAAATTTCAGAAAATCCCAACACGGACTATACACAAATAGTTAGAAACCACAATTTCCGACAGGCCTTGACTAAACTGCGGACTAGTTCTCACAATCTGGAAATCGAATATGGGCGTTCAAAGAAAATACCCCATCCACAGAGACTGTGTAAGATATGCGGACTACAGGAAATAGAAGATGAACTACATTTTCTTTGTGTTTGCCCATCCCTGCAACCACAACGAGAGAAACTTTTCCATAAATTACTCCAATTTTACCCAGACTTCCTCTCTTATAACAACAACAAGAAATTACTAACCATACTCAATGGCAAGAATGAAGCCATTCCCATTTCAGGACAACTCTAGCTGCCATGTACTTTTGAATGAAAGGGCGAAAATGCTATCCAGACCCCCTGCCAACAGACCCCCTATTCCAAATAGGCAGACCCATACTTGATACACTGAGGTCTACTCCATTTATTTGTATTCAAACAAGCAACATGTCACTTATTATTCCTACCCACGTACTGGTATCAAAACAACCTGTCAATGTTGATATACCTACTCATTTATTTGTATCAAAACAACCTATCAATGTTGATTTGTTGAGTGTTGATATTCTTACCCATTTATTGGTATCGAAACAACCTGTAAATGATGATATTCCTACCCATTGACTGATATCTACACAACCCGTCAATGTTGATATTCCTACCCATATATTTGTATCAAAACAACCTAAAAAGGATTATTCCTACCCATTTATTGGTATCAAAACAACTTGTCACTATTGATATCCTACCCACTTTCACTGTTTGTATTCTCTCATTTAGTTGTTGGAGTTGTCTCCACAGGTTATGGTTTGGGAGTTGTCTCCCATGATTTCTAGTCATGTTCTTTGGGAGTTGTCTCCCCTTGATCCATGCCTTCATTGCAGAGATCGCAATAAAGTTGAATTGAATTGAATTGAATTGAATTGACCAAATAGGCAAATAGAATTTCACAATCTCGGCTCCATAACCAAATGGGCAACGAGTGAGCATTGGCAAAACTCATGCCGATTGACGTTCGGAACGAAAGTGGTCTATAGACAAGTGACAAGGCCGCCAATCTATGTCCATTCATAAGAATTGGGTAGATTTGAAATTGGTTTTGTTATACGTGTGCATCAAACAATTATGGTTGGAAAACCTCTCTAAATCAAGTTGAAATGACTGATAAACTGGATTTTACAGGCGTTGCTTCTTATGATAATTTCTTAGTATAAGCCCGGCGTACACACTTGATTTGTGTATTATTTGGAGTATTTTCTTGACTTGGAAGTGCTTTCTTTTAATTGGACTGGTCTCATGTTTTAAAGATATTCATGGGTATGCATACTAGCATTCCCACTGCTGGAGGCACTTCGCATACCGATCTGTATATTCAACCAGTAACAGATATCTTTGTTTATCAAATAAGATATCAAATGCAGCTTGAGAACAAATTTGTATTGCAAGCCGCCACAGGTAAATCTGATCAAACTCAAGTTTGACAAATTGACGAATATTGCGTCAAATTTGCCATTTTATCAAAACAAATATTTCCTTTGGTTCTCACACATTATATATCTCATATAACGTATTGCAAAACAAATTGTACTTGATCTTCTATTTGGCTATATCAGGAACAAATAGATTTGGTCCAAGTTACAATTTTCACACTTATCTCCATTAATGCGCTATCCTTCGTGACGTTTATCAGACCTGTATCGCTGAGCTAGCTATTATACGCTTATAGGAGTCTCTTTTAATGTTGATAAATCAAAGACAATACTTATTTCAGGATCAGAATTATGACTAATTTACCTCGATGAATCAAAATACTTACGGATGGATGACTATAGAACTTAATGAATAAATCAAGGAATTTTAGTAGTATACCGGTACTTATTTATTTCCATTGTGAAAACAACCACTAAAAATAATAAATTGGAGCGATATGCATGAAGTGCGAAAAATTGACGATGTCTGGCGACTAAAAAGCAGTCATAGGAATCCACAGGAAATCCTTCCTCGGTACCTCACATTCATACCCGAGAATACAGTTGATTCTTGGATGCAGCCTTAGTACCTCAGCCAAGCTTTTATTGCAGCAAACGTCTTTACGGATGGTTAAAAAGAAGTATAAATCTTGGAAGAAGCAGTAAAACTGCAGAGGCTGTTTTTCTTACCATAACACCAGGAACAAGGCCACTCTGGCAAGACGTTATGCAGAGATCAAGTATGGAAAATGTCTGACAGATTTCTATTGTTAAGAATCCAAAGGCATTCAGAAGATAAGTTCGAGAGAAAACTAATATGAAATCGGGATACTGGACCTTAAAGACAACAGTTGGCCTTTACAGTCATATATCAAGACCGGAATTAACGTGATTGAATGGTTTTTTATTTCTCTGAATGGAACCGAATGGAGCGTTATCTGAGGTGAATTACAAGTGTCTAGTCCGTCATCCATAATTCAGCCGTCGTCCATTAGAGAATATCCGCGTCCATAATCCAAAGACCTATTCCATATTCCATATAACAGTATTAGCACCAAATTCAAAAAGACAATCATAGTATACATAAACATAGGCTTGTTTCCTGCAAGAGAGAAGCGGTCAACAGTTTTCAATGATGCCGGCAAGACATCATGATGTTCCAAAAATATCAAATCCGTATCGCTGATCAGTATACTTAATCCATAATATTCGTTGTAAGGTCGTCATCTAAAGAATGATGTATCTCAGTCACGCTTTGATTGTGCCTGTTCATATGAGTACCATGAGGATCTTGAAGTACATGGGTTCATACGGCCCCTAGCCCGGGTTAAGCGAAATTAGATACAAGTTACGAAACGTAGCGCCATAGATCTTGCACGCTACGTTCGTATTTTGATATCAGCATGCGATATGTATCGCCAAATTTGAGAAACTTTGAGCGGAGGCGTTTGGTGGAATAGCCCTGTTTTATAAGTTTCTGCAACAATGTTTTGTGACGTTGATTAAAATCGTCACATTTAACACAGCATCTAGCAAATGCTACTAAGCGAGATATGTATACGCCATATGCAGGTCCCAGTGGAATATTACTGTCCAGAAAGGGATAGTTTACGATGTCGAAATTGTAATCCTCTCTTTTGTCATAAAGTCGACGAGAAAGAATGCTTGCTTCATTTTTATAGAGATATAGATCTAAATATGATGTGCCTGTAGGGCTGTCTGTAGTTTCCTTCAATCCAGTGAAGGTGGATAGATATCCTTCACTGCGTCATTTATATAGCGATTATCCACAGCGAGAAGATCGTCTATAGCGTTTGGTGAATGAGAAGGAACGGGCTTTGAATGGATCGGTTTTTGAAAGCGCCTGCATATAGTCATATTCATAAGAGAACAGATACAGGTCAGCCAACAGGGGTGCACAATTAGTACCCATTGGAATACCTATATGCTGCTGATATATTGTGTTGCCAAATTCACATAGATATTTTTAATGAGAAATTCAAGCAACTCTATAAACAAAGAAACATCCCATGAATGATATCTCTTGTATGTAGTAGAGCTAAAGAATGCTTTATGGCTTCCGACATTACTCATTTGAGGGAACCCATATTTGTAACGTGAAATTTTCGGTTGCTGATGTTAGGGAATTTTCATCACTCATTTCTTCGTGATACATGAAAAGAGGCGAATGTTTCTTGCATATTTGAAAAGGACAAATCCGACAACTATATACTTGTAACTTAACCCTACCCCTACCACCGGCTTAAGCAGAATTAGATACGCTAGCTCGGGAGCTGTGATAACAGGTCAGCTCAAACAAATAACGGGGATGTCTGATGGAGTAAACGCCTCAACAGGCAATTCTGGGACAGTACGGTACAGTAACTGGGCATTTCCGACCGTAAAGACACCTGAGAAGTTCTGTGCGGCTGCAGAATCAATCAGTTACTGTACGATTCCATGCAGTTACCAACTGAACGGTTCTTCCAGCACCTGATCAGGAGTAGTACTTATCAGTTTCCGGGTGGAAATTAGCAGTTATTGTCAATGCTGAACTGCTCAAAGACTTTACAGTACCCGCCTAATAGTTTCACCAATTTCTACTCAGTCACTCTCCAGAACCTGAACAGTCGTGATATAACTGGGACAAAGTTGAAAATGACGTTAAAATCCTATCTACCCACCCAAAACCTGAACGACAGACCAGGGTCCACTGACAGATACAATATATTTTTTACTTCCAGGAAGCGTTCAACACAGTTCCCCATTAAAGTTTTATTACATATTATATACAGAAGTGTACGTATTTGGAAGGTCTCTTCTAGACTGGATCAAAAGTTTTCAGTCAAATAGACAAGAAAGGTACTAAGTGCTAAAACCTCTGAACAGACATCAGCGGCGTGTGCCATATCGCAGTTTAGTGACCTCGGACAAGTTGTTTTTCGTGATTTAAATTAACTATCTGCCAGATGTTGTTAGATAAGCGCGTAAGTTATTCGTACATGACACGAAACGTTATAGGAAAGATTTCCTCGGTACCTAACATTCAGACCTAAGAATACGGTGGATACTCGGACGTAGCTTTTATTAGAGGTATTCATGTGAAGAATATGAAGCATACTAGCACCAGCTTAAATGAAATTAGATAATCTAGCTCGAGAGCTGTGATGACAAATCGGCTTACAAATAACTCATCTGATGCTAATAGATGAGTACCAAGGGCGTCTAATGGACTAAACAACTCAACATTGGGTAAACCTGGTGAATGCAAGAATACGCATACTAGCACCAGCTTAAATGAAATTAGATAATCTAGCTCGAGAGCTGTGATGACAAATCGGCTTACAAATAACTCATCTGATGCTAATAGATGAGTACCAAGGGCGTCTAATGGACTAAACAACTCAACATGGGGCAAACCTGGTGAATGCAAGAATACCCAGAAAACTAACCTGTAATGCCCGACGTCGTGCAGCTTAAATTTCCCACCAAAACGATAAACCTACATATATTTGTCGAATGACATGTGCAGATGGTCGGCCTCGGCTACTAACAGTCCCCCAGCAGAATCCTGCCGTATACAGGTAATAAACTGGAGCGATATGCAAGCGGTGGGAAAAATTGACGACGTCCATCGACTAATTATAAACCATATGACTCTACAGGAAAGATTCCCCACTGCACCTAACATTCATTCCCGAGAATACGGTGGATTCTCGGACGTAGCCTTGGTAGCTCAAACAAATTTCTCATCTGATGTTAATGGATTAGCATCGAGGACGTCTGATGGAGTAAACGCCTCAACATGGGGTAAAACTGGTAAATGCAAGAATGCCTCAAAACAAATAACATGTATTGCATTGCTCGACGTGGAGCGGATTAAATTTCCCACCTAATCAATAAACTTACATATATTTATCGCATGACATGTACACAGGTCGAACAGTGAATAACATTATCACCTAGATGTGCAACATCAAGTATATTTTGTGCAAGTTAAAATAATATATTCGGAGAAAATCTTGGTTATGAAACTCCAATAGCCACTCTCAGTTAGATAAATACACGATCGACCGGAAGACCAAACTAAATCATTCAAGAAACTGGAGACATCGTCCTAGTCCAACTATGTAGAAATATGTGTTGGACGTGAAAAATAGAAAACATCGGTCAGCCTTGATAAAACTACGAATTAATACCCATAGATTTAATATTTAACGCGGAAGACAAAACAAGAATCGAAATTTTGGAGATTATGCGAGACATGAAAAGCATTTGTAAAAATCAAAAACAAATCAGATATCTCCTTTAGGGGAGTGTCCTGTGTTTGCCATCAGGGGTTCTAACTGTGATATTGGGGAAACATGTGATACAATCATGAATTGATTCAGTGGATAATTTAACTTTTTAATTTCAAAGTTTTAATGTGTGATGTATTTGTTCCAATTTTTGCTTTGTTTTTTTTTTTCATTTCAATCTAAATAACGGTTGTATGTGTGCTAGTTTTGTCCTGTTCCAATATACGTAAATGTGGATGTATGTACATATATAGTGTTAACTATGTACTTGTCTTTCAATAACTTGTAATAGTCGAGTGGCTTACCGTAAAAAAATCAGAAGTTATTTACATTTGTGATAAAAGTATTATCTTTTGCATGCTGATTTGTGATTGTTCCAGGGCCCCAAAAATCCCCGGCTGCAAGCTGAACTCTGCATGGGATGGGTTTTATGTACTAATTTGGAAGGGGGGGGGGGAAGGGATTAAAATGTGTTGTCTTAACCCTACCTGGCCTGGTGCTATCTCCGGAACGACAAAAAATGGAGAGCTGAAACTCCTTGACTTTATAGTTTATCATATTTTGGTCATTTTGAGCCTATTTGCATAACCCCCCGAGCAGAGGATCATGGGAAAATTCAAGATGGCGGTCACGTGGGGTCCCAGAGAAGTGATGGTTTTGTCATATTTCTTCAAAATTTCTGCTTTCTTCGAAGAAAAGCGGGCAAAAACTATTTTATTTCACATCACATTAATATTTACTAATTTATCATGCAGATTTTGAGGAGAAATTGCAAAAAATTCGGGAAATCTGACTGAAAGATCGACCAAAAAATGCTGTTTTTGAAAATGACTCACGTCATCAAAACGGCCATCTTCGATTTTTTTTTATACATTTTCTGGTAGAGCTTGACTCAAGGGTATAGTGTTGTAAGTTTCAGCCCCCTAACTCAAGGGGTAAGAAAAATAATTAGGGGGGGAGCCATTCCCTCCTCCCCCCCGGCCACAACAAGTCACAAAAAGCCCAGACCAGCTAGGGTTAAACTAACCGCCTACCCTTTGTACGCATTTCTATTTCATATGGTGAACACTTTTACATAAAAGGTACATGATACTGATGATCAGTATATGTACCGTGACAATATTACAGATAGGCCAACTTTGATGAATTCAAAATGGTCACCAAATTGGGAATTATTTTTGGACATTTTCATCAGTTTAACACAATTTTTTACGAGATACAATATATATATATATATAAACAGCAATCTATGTCTTATATTTTGTGAGGTTATTACATCACAGTCTAATTAGTTCACTTTATCAGCTGTCATAATCTTTTAATGAATAAATAATGTTTCATTCACCACACACTCAGTTTACGTACAGTGTATCGGTGCATGTAAACATTCAGAAAGACATTGTGAAATCTGTAAACAACGCACTGCCTAGATTATCTCTGCGGTTAGCTACCTGGTGTATCCTATGCCCTACGGGCTATAGGGTACAGGGGTGTGCGCATGCCTAAGATGATGTCACTTCTGAGCTCTGCGCTCCAAGAGCTCCAAGCTCAGACTCCAAGAGCTCCGAGCGCTCCGATCCAAGAGCTCTGGCCTAGGGGAGCTACCACCACCACCGAGCGAGGACGGGCGTCAACGCCCGGAGGTGGTGGTGTGTGGTGGTGGTGTCTGTACATATAGGGATTATCAGTCCATATGTATTGGTCGACTAACCAAAATTTCGCCACTACTCGTACTGATGACGTCACCAATGACGTCGCAGATGACATGGGAATCACTCAAGTCATGGTCTACACTACGAGAGCTTCAAGATGACACCCTACACTTCATCTTTGGATGAGCTATAGAACCTCAATCTCTCAAATATATCCATGTGCACCTCAACAATGACCACTCTACTTTCTACACCCCAAATGTGCAAGCAAGTGTTTCAGGACATGATGCCGTTACAGTATCCTGGCCTGCCTGACGACGCTTAGGTCAAAAGCGATTATGACCGAAGATTAAACTTTCTCAAATGACGATTTCTAATTGAACAGGAGCCTACTTGAATTTTAAACATACCCAACGCGGCTCCTCCAGCGTGGGTATGATGTACTGGAGGGACTAATAACATGATTGACCCGTCATTCTTGTTGTTGTTGTTCTCTCATCTTTCTACATCATGGCGTCAGGGTGTTTTGCTAGGGCGTTATGGCGTTAAGATAAAGCATTAAGTCATTAACATAGGTATTGAGGCGTTGGTCCACCGCGACCCCAAGTTGACCTAAAAATTTGCATATGACCTCTGTGACGTCACTTCGGGATACACTGATGTAACTCTACCAGGTAGCTAGAGCGAACATGGCAACCTCTCTCCAAACGCGCTTGTTTGCACCCCCGAAACTCCCCTTTCTCTACTACTCCCAAGTGATCTATAAATAGAACAGGGGGTTTCTATAAAATTCCCCTAAAAATTAACCCTGATAGTTTCTGATTTATGTAATACTAAACTGAATTAATTTCGTTGACTTTGATTTACACGAAATTGAGATACTACACTATCTCAACAACATTCTCATTTCTATGACTCCGTGTGACCAGTAAATGGTGCGAGTCAGGAGTGGGATTCGAAACCCCGCCCGCATCTGCAGACCAGTATAACCATATCCCGGGGAAGACAATTTCATAGATCTTGAGACTGGCGCCTCATACCACTCGACCATCCTGACCAAAGCTGGTTATCGTGGTCATAATGATTCATATATAGTGCTATATTTGTACAATGGTTTTGCAACATGGCGAAGAATAACGAAAAAAGGTGTGTGTCAGAAGTTGGATTCGAACCCACGTCCCAAATATGTAGACTGGTGCCTTAGACCACTCGGCCATCCTGACCTACGTTGATTATGATGAACATAAAGAGTCCTATATAGTGCTATATTTTGTTACATGCGTTTACATGTCACGGTGTTTACGCCGTGAATGCCCTTATGGCTGCACTGATTGGTTACTTCCCCAGCCTGCCGATTGACTGGTATATGCATGTTAGGTCGTTAGGATAAGGCGTTGAGACGGGCATTAAGACGGGCGTTATGGCATACAGATAGGGCGTTAAGGCGTAACAACGGGCGCTGACGAGCGTCATTGCATTTTGATGAATTGGTGACAATTCCATAAAATATCTAGAAAATCAGAGCTTCTGAGCTATATCACCGTTAAGTGTGAAGCGTTAAGCTTGGCATTGGCGGTCGTTGCTACAAGATGACAACTTACACGACGCATTCGGTTCACGGATGGTCCATCTCTACCCCAAACACTTTCCTTCACACCCCCATTAGACCCACTTTGGATACTACACCTACTAATTACGTCAACAATGGCATCACATATGACATGGACATCCCTCAAGTCGTAGTCTACACCACGAGAGCTTCACTTTGTCATCTCGCACGACACATTCGGACCATGGATGTTCCATCTCTATCTCAAACACCTTCCTTCGCACCCCCCCAAAATGCCCACTTTGGGTAATACTCCTAATGATGACCTCACCAAAGACATCACAGATGACATGGACGTCAAGTCGTGTTCTACATCACCAGGGCTTCACTTTGACACCTCACACAACGCATTCGGACCACAGATGGTGCCTCAATCAAACACACCCCACGCACCCTCAAAATTGCTGCTTTCTATACTACTCGTTTCCTCTTTTTCACCATACAGTCGGGAAAATGATATATTTTGAACTCATAATTACATCTGCTGAGTACACAGCTTGTTACAGTTAGAAAAGTCGTGGTGGTTTAGTTCAAGAACCTTACTTTGACGATATTCTGTTTTTTAGCATACATTTAAAGTATAAACGTCAAAAAGACGTCACTGTGACGTCACACTTGTGAATTCTTTTTGCAGCCACAGATTTGTCAAGAGAGTGACCCTAGGGGATCCTCTGGTGAAAAAATCATGCTTTTGTCACTTAGGTAAATATAATTTCACTAAGCCACCTCACTATAATGTGTCTCTGTTAAAATGTCTCTATGTGTGCGTTTAGTCCAATCTTGGGCACAACGTAAGTGCAATGAATTTTATTTAATTGTATTCTTATTATTCTCATATGTAATACGTCTTTATATGTGTTATGAATTGATGAATCATCACAGGGATCGTTTTTTGTTCTTGTGAAATTTTCAGATATGCAGCCAATACATTGACCTGGGTGGTCATATGACTTCGTGTAAGTACGTCGGCATCTTTCTCCACTACCTTTATAGGTTCCGTATAATACACTGGAAGGAACTATCCCTTATTTGGTGATACATCAGAATGTGGCTTCACCCGCGTGACTGAGATACATCGTTCTGTAGAAAACGACTTGGACATTCATATGGATAAAGAATACCGATTTTATGTGAAGAACATCATGATGTCTTACTCTCATAATTCAAAGCTGTTGACCGCTTCTCTCTTACAGGAAACCACCGTGTGTTGTTTTTTCTTCTTTTTTTCTTTTTTTTTGGTGGGTTTTTTTTTCTTTCATGCATGTATATATCGATTTCATGATGACTGTCGTACGAAATGGCTCTCTGGAATAATGACGGCTGAATATTTGACGCCTGTAATATATATTTGTAACATGTTCACAATTTAAGTTCGGATATACAACGCTAACTTCTGATCGGACAGAGATCCTCATACGTGTACCATTGTATAACACTCATAGAAATAACATTCGCCTTGTTTGACCCTCCCTTACTAACTCGGGCTCGGATAATTTTCGGCCTCCAATGACGACGTGACATCGCGAACAAGGCCGTTATAGCCAAACCAGAAGTAGATATGACACTGACGAAATATAAAAAGGCAGACACAAGCCAGCTCGTATATACACACGAATTTAGTCTACTAAGAGAGGAATACACATCGCATGAGGCTATTTATACAGATGGTTCTAAAGATGGTGAGAGAGTAGCATGTGCTACTATCTTTAGTTCCAAAACTAAAACCTATTGTCTACCACGTAAAAGTTCCATATTCACTGCAGAAGCAAAGGCTCTATTGTCGGCTTTAGAAGGTATTGGATCCACTAGAAGGAAAAATATGTCATATTCTCGGATTCACTGTCATGCCTTCAAGCGATTAAAGTGGAAATTCAACTCATCCCACCATCTTGAATATTCTACAATTATATGACTTAAGATTTGATCAACAGATCGATATTGTGTTTTGTTGGGTGCCTAGTCACGTTGACATCAAAGGTAATACTGAAGCTGATAAAATGGCTAAGGCAGCCCTATATAATAAGGTTGATCCTCTTGAAATCCCACACAGCGATTTCAGACGATCCATCTGTGCTCATGTGAGAGGGCTGTTTCAATCTTTATGGGATGCCATGTATAATAACAAACTTCACGAGTTCAAAAAAACTGTAAGCTACACTCAACTGAACTGCCAGAAACGTTTCGATCAAACCATGATTAGACGAAGTAGAATCGGCCATACACGATTAACTCAGGAACATTTGCTAAAAAAGAGCCAGTCCCAAGGTGTATTCCTTGCCACGAAGATCTCACAGTTAAACATATTCTTATCGACTTATAGATTTTAAGATTGTAAGGGATTGTTTTTATCTAGCGACTACTTTGGAAGATCTTTTTAGTCGAGTGAGGGAGGACTGTGTGTTGGGTCATTTGAGGGAACTCGGTTTGTTGCATAAGTTTTAATGTTTTAATGTTTTGAATTACTAAGTTGAAAACTTAGAATTTTGTTTGATCGTCGCTATATAGCTGAAATATTGCTGAACGCGACGTTAAACCTTAATTCTCTCTCTCTCCAATTCGCGCTTTCAGCCTCAGTGGGCCTTGAATGCCCCAGTAAAATGTTTCGTTATTGATTCAAGTCGCTCTCCCCGACCCCATACCGATGCTGATAAGGTTCTTTTTTAACTTTCGACTAAAAAAATTCCAGAACCCAATAGCCGTTTGATGAGCCTTTCCATTTCGGTTCTATTCAGATCATCTATAATAATTCCAGCGTTCCATGATCGTTCAACCACAACTGAGGCTGGACAAGATTATCTTGCCGGCTGCAGTGGACATTGAATGACATTTTTAACTCTCCAACTTGTCTCCCATCTAATATCCCTATTAATATCCCAAGCAAATGACGACAGATAAACTCACATGTGCATTTTAGGTTTCTAACCCTTACGGGCACTAAATGCCCGTTTCGATTTTGGTATTGGCCTTAAGTCATTTCCCTGACCCCATGTATCTATCCCCTGACCCCATGTGTCTATCCCCTGACCCCATGTATCTATCCCCTGACCCCATGTGTCTATCCCCTGACCCCATGTATCTATCCCCTGACCCCATGTATCTATCCCCTGACCCCATATATATATATATATATATAGACTAAATGATCACAGTATAAACTGCCCTTGTGTATGGTAAATATAGTACTAGAAAAAAGTCATGACAAACTCGGACTGATTGATTTCGCTAACTAGTTTCACTGCTTTCAGCAGTTTATCAAAGCATCGTTATATATATATATATATATATATATATATATATATATATATATATATCTCTCTCTCTCTGCCCCCATGTATCTATCCCCTGAGCCCATTTATCTATCTTGGTAAAGTTTCACAACCATTCTGGCATCACTGAACGCCATTTTAAAACTTTGTATTCTTTTGTTCACCCCACTCTGACATTCATACTGTCCTGACAACGTTTCACAACATTTTTCCCAAAAATGCGGGCGGACGAACAGGACAAACAAAGAGAGACGGTTACTAATAATTACAGTAAGATTACAGTAGGATAACAGTAAGATACAATATTAAAGCAAATTTAGCCTATTGTTATATAAACCAGATATTGTCTAGACAATTATCTTTCATTCATTCCTTGATAATTGTTTAGTAAACATATTTCTCATTATCAACTCTTTATTTCTCGTTGGTAACATCTATCTTTTCTCCGTATACAGGACACGATTTTCCAGAAAATAGAATGTGGAAAATTACTGCGAAAAGCTTAATTATGCGTGAGTGGTAACTTTCGTACCCTTGTAAGCTTGATCTAGAGGTTTTAGATTCAGCTTGGAATTTTTGAGCGTATATCTCATAAATAGGTAGATAAATGCATAAATTTCAACCCGTCATGATGAAATAAACAACAGAGCTTTCAAAATAAATGTACACACTTTAAAGGGATTCGTTACGTTCAAATAAAACGAAAGTTGCTGGTAAACCCATTTTAAAAATCTGATATTGAAGTAGGACGAACAACAAAACATATAAAAAGAGACATCTTCCCCGTGCGTTAGTTTTACTTATGGCTATATTCGTGTCAATGAGAGAATCTTAACAGTAACATGGATTAAAATAGGAATATAGGGTTCCATCAAACATGAGTATTTAATATGCACTAAAATTCAGACTTTACCCAGCGGTTTGAATTCATGGACAAGTTACATATGTTATCTGTACAGAGGTGAATCTCCGCAAAATCTTTCTTTGCAACAGTGCAGGTGTTGTGTTAGTTTTCTCATAGTGGTTATACTGAGGTACTGCCCTCGGGGAAAGCTTATTAAAACTTTCATATATTTAAGCAGGTTGAGATAATTATAAACGTATGCTTGCACTAATGACAAGAAGTCTGGTTTCGCAGAAATCAGTCACCCTTGGGTAAAATTTACACGTGATAAGAGCGAACAACGTATCGCATCTTGTCGTCTTTATTGTACATTTCGCATCATCAAGCACATGTTCCTGAATTTTTCTCCAGATATCATCTCTAGCCAATGGTTGGGTTTGGGTTTTCCACTGGTAAGATCATGACTTCATACAGGAAACGGATGTTATTGGAAAGCAGATTTGCCTTGTATTCGCTATTATATTCTACATGTTCGAACGTAAAATGATTTTCATATAAAAGCTGCGTTTTTGAATGAACGAATTACAAACATTGGAAGCCACAAGTGATTAACAAGAGCAGTTTATCTATCCTGGAGCTCCATCCAAAAACAGCCGTCTGCCTGTGAGAAAATTGCCTATATTCTGGTGAGTTTTCGTCGACATAATATATTGATGTTTATTTTGATTTTGTTTTATTTATTATAATTTGTGCACGACAGGACGGGCACAACAGGTAACCAGCACCTATAACTAAGTGCCCTTCACATACAACATACACACACATATTTAACACAGCATTTTAAAAGACAAATATTCATATATATATAAGAATGCACTACAATATAAATGTATACGTTGAGCGTGAAAATAGTGATTACAAACATGAGTACTATTCATATCGCATGCCGATAGCAAAATACGAGCGTAGCGTGCAAAATGTATGGCATTACGTTTCGTAACTTGTGTCTAATTCCGTTCAACCCGGAGCTAGGGGCCGTATGTACCCATGTACTTCAAGATCCTCATGGTGCTCATATGAACAGTCCCAATCAAAGCGTGACTGAGATACATCATTCTCTATATGACGACTTTACAATGATTATCAGTGATACGCATTTAATAGTTTTGGAACATCCCGATGCCTTGCCGGCATCATTTAAAACTGTTGACCGCTTCTCTCATGCAGGAAACTAGCCTATGTTTATGTATACTATGGTTGTCTTTTTGAATTTGGTGCTAATACTGTTATATGGAATATGGAAGAGGTCTTTGGATTATGGACGCGGTTATTCTTTAATGAACGACGGCTGAATCATGAGTGACGGACCAGACGCTTGTAACTAGAACTATTAAAATATATTTATAGTGAGTTCTGTGACGAAATACATTTAATCAAATATGTCCGAAATAAAAATGTGAGTAAAAATTACAAACTAGAGTATTATTATTATTAAAATGTATCTAAAGTGAACTCCGCGATGAAGTACAATTAATACAATATGTCCAAAATATAAATGTGAGTAAACTGTTGCACTACCCACCCAGTAAAAAAAAGATACTAAAAATTATACTTGTCGACAACGTGGACAGTGACATTTACATGGTTTGTCAATAAAATTCTGGTCAAACATATTTAAATAAAACCTTTTCATTTGGGATTTGTATGCACTGTCGGTGGTGGATAAAACGGGAGGCTTCAAGTTCCATGAATAAAATACTCTGTTGAAATAAGAATGTCAAAAAATTTCTGTTTTTAAATTCTGGCATTTTCAATGTAGGCCTATTGTCTGACTTAAATAAAACATAGTTGTGAATATTTACATGGCAGTCACCCTGGTAACATTTCGCTATCTCTACCCGCACATACATTTGAGAGTATCCGGTGTACGTTGTGTGAATATGTCATATGTACATTGTCACCCTGTACAATGTACATCCCGATGTCCCGTGATGATGACAGTCTATTTTGCGGCAAGGGTATTGGGGTCACGTCCAATTAATCGAGGCACTTTCTCGATGCCTTCGAGATGGAATTTCTCGGCTGAAACCGGGAGGGCAGAACCGGGACCCCTGGCGACGTCTCCCGGTTTGCTCCCGGTTCTATCTCGATCGAAACGTCCCGATTTTCGAGATGGACACGAAATTGATCGGTAATCTCGAAGGGGGTCCCGGTTTGTATATGTACGCGTGTGTTGCACTTAAATTGGTCGTTTCTTAGCTTCTCAGGCGATCAGATTGTTGTGCGGGTATCATAGTTGGGGGGGGGGGGGGATCGTCGTTTAAGCATATCGCGGCCTAAAATACAATCATTGGTTTTTTTATGTTATTAAATGTTTAATCGATATATTCATTATATGATGTTTCCTGAACTCAATTGAAAGAAAACGTTTCATTTATCTATATAAATTAAGAATATAAAATTGAATGATTTTCTCACACATTGATTGTATATCTGATTATTATCCGACGCGGGATAAATGACACATCAACTGAATATAATCTGAATAATAATGATAGTGAAGCATGCGATAATTATTGTTCCATAATATTGTTTGAAACGAAACATAGATCGTTTCAACCGAAAAATGAAGTGTGACCGGTATTTTAGCTTCGGTGTGTAATTCGTTTCATAATTTTGTATTATTCATTGCAGATTCCACTTTACTGTTAATTACTGTTCGAGTAAGGAGATTGTACAGTTATATCAACAAAGTTTATTTCTGATATAAGCTTGCCTGGTAGGGGTTAGTAATGACAATAATGACAATCGGAACTAGAGGTGTTGATAATTCACACCACAGTCGATCCGCGGAAACCGTGGGCGTAAAAACAGCGAATATAGAGAGGGGTTAATTACTTTGAAAGAAAAACTAAGAAAAGTGCTTTTGGTGGGGATTAATAAGATATTTCCGTTCTATTATTTATTGCTAGTTTCATGTGTCTAGCAAATTAACTAATTACTGAAGCGCCCAATTAGTCTTTAAATCAACGTTCATGTACATTTTACAACAACAATACCACGTGTTGTCAGTGTGAAAAGCTTATATAGATTGCTCAAACACTTCGATCCCGCGTTTGTTCATATTATCCGATGTCCAATGCATTACCAGCCGCTCCCGTGGTCTTTAAAGCTGCTGTATTTCTGAAAACCGGGGAAACCATTGAAGAAACCAGGTACAATAATTTTTCAAGTCACGATCCTATCAAATAAGTAATATCAACGAAAATCTCCCGTTCTGGTATACCTTCAAAAAAAAACATATGGAATTTTAGAATTTATTTCAATTCGCAGTACCTGGACATATCTCATCAATTGATTTGAATTCTAAAACAGGTTCGAAATAATTTACACTGAATAATATTGAGCCAAATTATGTAATTCAATTTGTGAGATTTTATTTCTTTCCATGCGTAAAAATTGCGCTGTCAGAGCAAGTATGCTACTATAGATCTCTAGACGGAATAACAAAATAATGTTAAAAGAATCATGTTTACTCTACTTCATTAGCCATGGCTTAATGCGTATGTACTCGCCGAGATTAGTCTCGGTGCCACAGAGAAGTAAATATAGAGCCAGCATACGCCTTCCGAATGGCTCAAACCTTCATTTGAAGGCATCTCGATTCCATTCTCGAAGCAAGTCGATTTATTTCGAAGGGGGTTCGAGATGGGCTTTTACTTCGAGGGAAAACCGGGAGCAAACCGGGACGACAATCGATAGAGATAAACCGCGACCCTTCGAGACGAGATATTTATCGGTTTTACTCGTTTATCGAGAAACCCTCTCGATCGATTGGACGTGACCCATCAACATTGGTCCAGTTTTCACGGCAGCACGTTGAGCACAGAAGATGTTCGATACACATATTTTGCATATACAGCCTTAAAACACTCAATGTCCTACGGTAGACCTTAGGACAAAACGGCAGACATGTATTTACATAGGATTTCTCTATCTGTACACTGCAATTATAAGCCTCTGGCCCGTCATTCATAATTCAGTCGTCGTCCGTTAAAGAATATTCGCATCCATAAGCCAAAGACCTATTCCATATTCCATATAACAGTATTAGCACCAAATTCAAAAAGACAATCATAGTATACATAAACATAGGCTAGGTTCCTGCAAGAGAGAAGCGGTCAACAGTTTTCAGTGATACCGGCAAGATATCATGATGTTCCAAAAAATATCAATCCGTATCGCTGATCAGTATTCTTAATCCATAATATTCGTTGTAAAGTCATCATCTAGAGAATGATGTATCTCAGTTACGCCTTGATTGTGACTGTTCATATGAGCACCATGAGAATCCGCGATGAAGTACAATTAATACAATATGTCCAAAATAAAAATGTGAGTAAAGTGTTGCACTACGCACCCAATAAAAAAAAAATACTAAAAATTATACTTCTCGACAACGTGAACAGTGACATGTACATGTGTTGTCCGAATCTGGTCAAACATATTTAAATAAAACCTTTTCATTTGAGATTTGTATGCACTGTCGGTGGTGGATAAAAAAATTCCATGAATAACATACTCTAATGAAATAAGAATGTCAAAAAAGGTTCTGTTTTAAATTCTGGCATTTTCAATGTAGGCCTATTGTCTGACTTAAATAAAACACAGTTGTGAATATTTACATGGTAGTCACCCTGGTAACATTTCGCAAAGAACATGGAATCCGTAATTTCGAGTCTATAGCTAAGTGGGAGGAGTTTTAATTCGACAAGTCAGTCTTTGTACTCAATACCCCGGCTCTCATGGTAACCAAGAATGTATTTGGTTGCTCTTCTCTGTAGTCCTTCAAGTCGCAGTAGAGACTTTTTGGTACAAACTGCCCAAGACGGAGTGGAATATTCTAAACTGCTCCTAACAAACGATATATACAAAAGACGTTTAGACTTGATTGGACAAGACCGCATGTCCCGCAAAACAAGAGTTTTGGGGGGTGTGGGCGGTGGTATTAGGATGAAGTGTCGAAATATGGGGTATATATAACCCCATGCTTTATATAAATCTACAACAAGGTATGAAACGCACTTTGGGTGAATCGAGAAATAAACGGTTTACCGCCAAACAAAATACATCAGCATATTCTACAAGTATCACTTTATATATTCCCGTCGTCAAATTAGTAAATTTGTGCAATTTTTTACCTTCGGGCGATTCAAAACCCAACGAAACTGTCCATCCATCCAGGAACAGCGAGATTATGGCGGGCTTCGTCCTCAATTCTGATTGGTCATTCGCGACAGCTGATCAGTGCGTGACCTCTCTTGCCGGAGGCGTGTCGCGACTGACCAATCAGAATTGAGAACGAAGCCGGCCATAATCTCACTGTTCCTGGATGGATGGACAGTTACGTTGGATTTTGAATCGCCCGGCAAAGATAAAAAATTGCACAAATTTACTAATTTGACGACATGACGGCATTTAACACAAACGAAACGTCCACCAGCAGAATCTCGTCATATACAGGTAAAAATTACAATACATATAAGGGAAGTGGGAGGAGGTGCCGACATACTGACAGAGCCACATGACGTCACAGTATAGTCTTCCGGTTAACCTATTCTAAAGCACATACCAAGAATCTAACGATTCGTGATATGTGTTATATCTCAGCTTCGCTTTTATTGTATAAATACCTGTTCTTATGCAACTGCAACTTATGTTTACCTGGACAATCCTTATGTTTACCTGGACAATCCTTGTACTTCGTCAAAATCAATTGTTTCTCATACTGTTTTTCGAACTAGGTTTTTGACTGAAATAAAGGTTTTATATTCTTAGTACCAGTCAAGAAAAATTCACAAAAAATGACGTGTGACTTCACGAGAGCAGCCACGCAAATTCCTTTTATAATTGTGGTGCACAATAGGATTGAGATATTATAAGTTATACCAGTGTCTTGTGTTGGTATACAGGCTGATATTTCGTCGAGAAGATAAATATTTTCACGAGCCCGAAGGGCGAGTGAAAATATTTAATCTTCGAGACGAAATATCAGCCTGTATACCAACACAAGACACTGGTATAACGAATTTATCACATTGAAGAGCTATTTTCCTGGTTGGTTTAACATATATCAACAACTCGAAAGAAAAACAGGCATACAACTCAACGTTGAACAACGTAAGACATCATAAGGCAGCTTCGATCTCTTTTCGATCTGTTCCGCGATGAACAATAAACTGGATGAAATACTTAGCTGACATTCTGACGTTCCTGTTTATGTGGCATATAAAGCCTTGAATGATAATTTATTTCTTATCTTCATCAACTTGTCCCAGTGGCGGAACTCGCCCTTTTACCGTGCGTCAGGAGTAGGTTTGATGAAAATGAATATGCATTACTCGTGACGTCATATCAGCCTCGTTTTTATATACCGGGCTGTCACCGGCCGCGCATAACGATGAGCAATTTGACACTTTAGTCGGAGGGCCCCTTGATTTATGGCGAAAAGAAATCCGAATATTATGATTGTGGAATAGATTTCATTTTATACGTATATATATGTTGTTCATTTATTCCGTTGTTTTGTACTCAGCTCATAATGAGTGTATTAGTACAATACAATTCATTCGAAATTCATTTTATACGGACCTATGTACTGCAACACCCCTTATTATGAAACAGAATCTGATGTTAAAAATATTCAGTATCGATGTCGTACGTAGTATACGGTATACAAATATATCTATAACCTTTCTGTTTTTGTGTATTTGTCTTGGAAGGGGGAACTATATGAGTGCAGGTCACAAGACAAATTTTCTCGACAACATATCTTGAGCATGGAAATACACATTTCCAAAGAAATAAAAACATCCTTCATAAAATAAATTTATCAATTTAAATTATAAATGGGACACCGAACTGATTTTCTTTCTTTTTTTCTCTTTTTTTTTCTTCTTTTTTTCTTTCTTTTTTTCACAATGATACGTTTCTTATTAGATGTATCTGATGTATATATGTTTTTAAAGGGCAACTTTTCTTCCAATTTGCAGAATTTAGAATGGAGTAAATAAAAAAAGAAGTATATAAAAAGTCCATACAACCGTGTCATTGGTATGTTACTGAAAAATCTGATGTGAAATTCCTGGGCAATTATTGCTCATATTGAATGCAAGACAAAGTGTGTAGTGGGGAGGGATGGGGCTTTCATTGTTGTCTTGGACCGAGGATAGCCTACACTTTGTGCGAATCATGTCAACCTTTTGCGGGGTTTTTTTGTTTTGTTTTAAAGGAATATCGTTGAAGAATATCCATCATCGAAACAATAACTTGCACTTAGACGGGAATATATTTTCATACTCAATCTGCACTGTAACAACCTGTCACGACTCCCCTCGCTGTACCACGCGTATATCTTGGACAGTTCATCGGTGAAGCCTAAATTGAGGCAGCTTAGGCCTATAGAGAAAATAATATGGACTCCTTTTGACGCATGATTGAGCTCATCAACGACTCTTCTACCTTGTCAGATATATAGCTAGCTAGACAGATAGATTGAATAGATAGATAGTTTAGTGCGATAAAATGTGACCCAGAAGGGCTGAACACGTACATACAAACATACATACACAAAAGCAAAAAAAGCCTTTGAAGCTTCAAAAAAATCCCCCATTGTCTTTCAGGCCGTCTGCATATGATAACTTTTCTGGCCTTATCATTGAGCAAAATATACCGTACTGCATGCCCGAGGAGTAATGCCATATAATTATATGTCTATTAGGATATTTAATGCAATATAATTATTCGTTTATCAGGACTTGAATTATCGCAGGTTGAAAAGGGGGGCGAGGGTGGTGGTGTTCCCCCTGGATCGCCGTTAACTGGCCAGAACTGCTTTTATAATACCATACACCCTCTAATCCCTACTTTCAGTTCAGTTCAGTTCAGTTTATTGCAAAGGAATCAGCAGATGCTGTTTTTCATC
Source organism: Hanleya hanleyi (assembly GCA_036873755.1). NCBI lineage: Eukaryota > Metazoa > Mollusca > Polyplacophora > Lepidopleurida > Hanleyidae > Hanleya > Hanleya hanleyi. Next base: position 17,643 of record JAVTVY010024835.1, on the reverse strand, counting down.
CGTGCAGATTATTTACAATATTTACATAAAAACAATAAAAACCTAACAATAGAAACAATATCACAGCGAGACAATGATTATATAAATGGTTACGGGATGATCACGATTGACATATCACACAGTAGTATATTGCACTGTATAAGGAAACATCACATTAAAAAGGTTCAACAAACGTTCTTATATACTTAGAACAGTGTTTTTTAAAAGTCTGTAAGGTTTGACTACGCTTTACCTCGTCTGGCAGGCTATTCCAGCTAGTGACCCCAAGAGCCGATAACGAATTCTTATGGTAATTTTCACGAAAAAGATTTAGTGGAGCAGATCTTGTGTTATATGAATGTTTTTCAGAGACATGCTTGAAACTTGTTTTGAGATGACTTGGCGTATTGCCATTAATAGCCTTCCAAACTAGCGTACATCTATTAAGATGAAATCTTTGCCTAACACTCAACCATCCACATTCCTTTAACATATCCACTCTATGTGTCCGGGGACCACATTCCAATATAATCCTCATTGCTCTATTTTGATTACGTTGGAGTCTAGATATATCATTTTTACTTGCAACACTATAAATTGTAGAACAGTAGTCCAAGTGAGGCAAGACAATCGTATTATATAGGGTAAATCTCGTTTCTTAGGGGGCGCAAGGTCCTATACGTTTTAATACACCAATACTTCTATTTAACTTTCGGACAATTTGATTGATGTGTTCATTGAACTGTTTTACAAGTGACTCCCTTCACAGAGTCACGGTGCGCCAAGTGTCCTGGACACATTAACCCATGGTCCTGTACACATTAATCCATCAACGGGTAAAACTGTACAAATAAAGGATCTATTCTATTCATTGATGGATACCGCAGGTGAGACCCTGCTCTCTCCGAATAATGATGATAACAAACAGCAAGATAAGTAGTTCACAATTTTGTTGGTGAGGGGACTGGTCATCAATAAATATTGACTGACAATTAGATCTCCATACCATTTATTGGCCATAGACAATGGTGGTTGTGGAATAGTGTTATAGCTCCCCATATTCATTCGTAATGCTGTCATCGCATTTATTTGGCAAAAGGTATCACCAGACTGCTACTGTTGCATCCCCCACGACTTGTACTTTTGAAGATCACTCGATCACCGTTCTGTAAAATCTCGATTGAAAACTGTATTGTCGCCGTTTTTGTTATAAGGTAACTATTGAAGACGTTGATTCGCCTGAGTATCGTGGAATCTGTTAAAGGCGAAGCCGGAATAAATCCCACTTTTCAACTAGTCAAATTCTGCACAATAAACTTGACGACTAAGTAGTTTTTAGTGGAACTTATAACCCATACGTGTCATATGGATGATTTGGGATATACTTACTGTAACGGTTACCCGTTTGTGTAGAGAACAGTTTGAATCAGGAGCGTGTGCTACGTTGGAATGTGAAAGAACGACCTTGACCCGTGTCGTCAACGTCGAGCAAGGCAGATTTCGGAAATGCATTCCCCTGTATTTCTCGCTTACCAGAGCGAGTTGGAAGCTGATATTTAACGATTACGTCAGTTATGAATTATGGTTTGTTCTTCCATAGCCATATTTATTCAGCGAGGTCCATATAAACGGTTCGGGGAAGTGTGGTGTAAGTGACAATAAAGAGGGCGCTGGCATCATCGACTTGTGCTACCTTTTTCTGCAGGAGAACGGTTCTGTTTCTACCTTTATTGACGGAAGAGCGGTAGCCCTATATAAGCTCGGACGAACGTAGAGAGCGGGGAGAGACCAGAAAGCAAGTGCTAGAGGAAGCACGTCTCCAGGTCAGCCTGTAACTTATTGACTTTTGGCATAATTTACGGTTGGGCCGTAATGCAGTTGTTTTTGGCCTGGGAATCTAAAAGCTTGTACAATTCTGTAGTTAGTATTACCTGTAAAAACACGCCAATCCAATGAGAATTTGCCGGCTTGCATTTTCGGTGTGGAAACGTGTTTGTGGTTATACTATGGTTTAGGGAACACGACAGTGTGACGTGTTGTATGTAGTTCTGGGGCATTGGGTAATACTGTAATGAGACATGTGTTTGCCTGTAGCACATTTAGGCAACGTGCATGGTCTAACTTCAGTATAAAATAGGGCTTTTAGTGTCTATACCAGTAGGTTGATAATTTCGACAATATTGCTGTGCTATCTCGCTGCACTGGGACTTAAGCCACAATATGTGTTGATCTTCTTGACCGTGAAGCGGTATATATGACAATAGTCAGGGATTCCCTCCACCCCCAGAAATATGCAACTGCACTAAATACAGAGAGAAATAAGCCAAACTCTCACTGCCATAATACAACGACGCAAACGGCCGTGCAACGCTATACGGGCGAGAACGAGCACCGAGATTACGGCCGGGCGAAGCAAGTCGAGTACAGGCGGGCGAGCTGCTTCCTCAAGAGACGTCGGTAAACCGTGTATTCCGGGGGCCCAGCAAAAAGGGTCGAGCAGACGGCTACACGAACGGCGTCCAGCTGGAAAGAGACAAGTACAGATCACCGATCTTACAGGACAGAAAGATACAGCACACAGATCACACAAACAGATACAGCTCCCAGATTCAACTAGAAGGAGACGTGTATTTGTCACACGTTAAATAAAGAAACACAGAGCACAGATTATACAGTCCAGAAAGCCACAGACCACAGATCCCACAGGGAGGATATGCGTATTTGTCACGCATAAAGGCACGGTGCAGGTGGGCTCACTTTTACCGATGTAAAAGCGGTAACAGACATACAGGTTCCAGCAGGACACGTGTATTTATCACACGTTACGGAGGGCGAGCTTCCTTTTACCGATGTAAAAGTGGTAACAAAGTTTACAGACTGTACGGTCAAGCCCAGGGCACAGATTACAACGGCAGTTTACAGACCGTACGATGTTCCATCGGTACCAGGTGAAATAGTAATAGCACATGATATACCCGAGTAATTGTCCTGACGGTCCATGAGAGTTGAGTGGTGCGTGATACTTACCTGAGAGATCGTCGTGTAGTCACAGGCGTGTCTATAGACGGGTCGCAGCAGCCGTAAGGGTTGAGACGCCGGGCTATACTTACCTGTGCAGGAAGCAGACTGGTGAGCTGACAAGTTAGGGTCAGGCTCCGACGACTGGGGGTGAAGAACACGCCGGGTTGCCACGTCTCTGGAGAGAGCGTCACTGCCGTGACGTTCCAACGACTGGGTGTCGTATCTGGAGAGAGCGTTACCGCGTAACGTTCCAACGGGCCGTGACGTTTCAGCGACTTGGTGCTATATCTGGAGAGAGCGTCACTGCCGTGACGTTCCAACGCCTGAGGGTATATATATATTGGGGAGAACGTTACCGCCGTAACGTTCCAACGGGCCTTGACGTTTCAACGACTGGGCGACGTATCTGGAGAGAGCGTTATATCCTTAACGTTCCAACGACTGGGTGCCATCCCTGGAGAGAGCGTTATATCCATAACGTTCCAACGACGGAAGAGAAGGGCCAGCAGCCAGGCCGCCCTTATCCCCCAGAAGAGAAGGGCCAGCAGCCAGGCCGCCCTTATCGCGCATTAAAGCACTATATTAACTATAAAGTTATATGCATACACTCTCATATATATATTATTACCATATAACATCAAGCTTAAACGGCACACATTCTCCTCTATTATCCACAGATACACCAGGGATACGTTTAACTCTATATGCACACACCAAGTGTACGTATCCGTGAACCTTATGTGCACACACCAAGTGTATGTATCCGTGAACCGTATATGCACACCCCAAGTGTACGTATCCGTTAACTTGTGTGCACACATCCTCTCACGTCACGTGTATATATACATCAAGGTTATTTGCATACACTCTCCTAGTGTCTGTACATATATGTAAATATCCTAACGTTACATCTCCTTAGACATTCTGTCTAAGCCACGCGGTTCTACGCTATTCTTTGTAACCGCGTATACTATTTGTGCAGAATATACCATAATAGACCTTTACATCATCGTCAGTCATCCTTGTAGGGTTGTGATCATCTCTTCGAGCCCCGGATCCCTACTAGTGAAGGGGTTAACGACGGTGACGGCCAGAATGCCAGTGGGCAATCCCGGTTATTGATTCGTTTTCTTCTAAACACTACGACTGGTCCTGCTCGTACACGTTACACTTACCAACTGAAGTCGTGAATATGCGTGCGATGATGTCCCCATTCAGAGAAATACTTATTAATGAACCTTTTTATAAAACTTATTCAATGCAAAGTGAAATCTGTGAGTTCAACGGATTTCTAACGGAGGTCAACTTTCTTGTTATCTTGCTTGACCAGCCACCTTGGACTTGTATTCCATATATGCACGCATTAGGAATGGTACTCTCCTATACGATTTGAGATTGAAGTTCTGTCCGGCCACGGCGGAAGCGATTGGTGCCGATTGGAGAGGGCCACAATAACAGCACAATAGGCGAAGGTCCAGGAGCCGCCTAGGTCCCGGAAGATCCCGTGGTCGTACATGGCCGGAGATGCGTTCTAGCGTATTTCCGAGCAGTACAACTAGGAATTTTCCTTTGACCATGACACTAAAACGGGGTGTCGAACGAAGTTCACCTTATGAATGTGAATGAGTAAAGATGCCCCTCAAGCTTATTAGAAAGTGAAATGTGCATTCAATACTCTGTTTGGGTTTCTGTCGCGTGCGTGTTTTTTTTTTTTTTTTCTTCTTTCTTTTTTGCTGAAAATATTGGAGGGGGAGGGGGGCTTGACCCCCAAGCAATCCCCTCCCCCTGCCCGCCGTCTCTGCTGTCAAGATGTAAGAAGAGTACACTTACAAGTGACATTGTCACGATATTGAAGAAGCTCTGTCCATAATGCAGAAGCGTGCAGAATCAGTGGATCAACACGATCTGTCCATAACATGTGGCATTTATACTAAGTTTTAGTAGCCTTACCTTATTATAATGGCTTCACAGGAAATGTTTGAAAAAAAATAAAAGATGAATAAGATTATATTTTATGGACTAAGGGTAAAATTGTATGATTACTGGTATTCCCGTTAAGGAATTTCATCAAATATTGTCATTAGAGGTCTCAAAGTATAATATACCCCAGCTGGTATACGTCAAATTAGGGACGGTTTATTTTTTACCAGCGGGGGGTGGACCGGGGATGCAGGGGGACTAAAAAATTTTCCACTGAGCTGGAGGGAGGGCCAAAATTTTCGAATTTGGTTTTTAGGGAGAACCAAAATTTCTACATTCAGTATTTTGCAAAGCAAACATTTTCTGTAATATGTATAAATAATTCCAATGAAGGATCAATCTGATTAAAACTCAGACTTAATAACCCCCTCCTCTGTCAGACATGTCGCTGCTTAATCAGCGACATGTCCGACAGAGGAGCGGTTTATTAAGTCTGAAGTTATTAAGATTGAATGAAGAATTAAAACCCTGATTCAGCTATAAACTTCAATAAACATCTGGGCAGCTTTATTTATCAATTTGCCTGTTCTTTATATCCATCAAGCAGCCATCTGTTATTACACAACTTGCCCTACACAACTTGCCCATCAGGACTGGTAAACTTAAGCTCAGTGCTTTGACCATGGTGGCATGCCAATAAACTAGTAGATAACGGGTGAGGATGGAGACTGTGAGTGTACATGTAGTCAACTGTTTACTTGTGTGACATCAACAATTACATCAACTAAAGTTAAGTCTGTGTGATTATGTACACACCCAGATGTATGTGTACATGTATGTCCACTGTGCATTCAAGTGTGAAAAACAATTATTTAAACTATTAATTGTGGTTTAAACTATTATATAAATCATACATACTTGAATGTTTCTTTAGCCCACATTATACTGTAATAATCACCATAAGTTTTATCATGTTTATGAGCAAATCGGCCAAGGGCACAGTTGAGAAAAGCATTTGATGATAAATCTGTGTCAGTACAGGATCCAGAATCCATTCAGGAATTCAGCGACAAGTACATTTTGAAGACATGTTTTGAACTATGTTCAACATTTACCCGGGACCCGGGCCCCCCACTTTTGATTTAAGGGGGGAGCCGAATATCTTCACTGTGAGCCACTTGCACGCCTGTGTTTTGTTTGTGTATTAAACCAGGAAGTCAAATGGAGTCAGGCAAATTCTTCAGTATCGATGCGTGTTTATGCGAAACAAATGTGAAAATAGAACCATAAATCAATATACATTGAGTTCAGATTTAGTTCCGCGAAAACGCGTAAAATGCATCTCCAGCAACGTGAAACCCCGGAGCTTCCGGGGCCTAGGCGGCCCGTGGACCCTCGCCTGTCGGGCTCTGAGGACCGCTTATTTTAGCTTTGTGTAACTGAATCGATATCATACTGGTTCTAATGTTCCATGATGTAAACGTCATCGTTTTTTATGTTTTTTCATGTGTTAAATATAATTAGAAAGTCAAATGGAATCAAGCATGAAGTATGATTTTTCCAATATAGATGCGTGCTCATAAATGCGAAACAAATCTGCATACATTATGTTCGAATTTATTTCCTGGAAAACGCTTAGAACGCATCTCCGGAGATTTGAACTTCGGAGCTTCCGGGGCCTAGGCGGCCCCTGGACCCTCGCCAGTTGGGCTGTGAGGATTTCCTTGTATTATCTTTGTGTGAATGAATCGTATCGGTAGGCATATTGAGTTCCCTTCAAAGAACTAAAAGTCATCGTTTTGTATGCATGGTATGTTTTAAATATAACTAGAAAGTAAAATGGATGAGGTGCAATGTTTTCAATATCGATGCGTGCTTATAATTGCGAAAAAATCGTGAAAATAGAACCATAAATTTGCATGCAGTATGATCAGTTTTATTTCTGAGAAAAGACTCAGAACGCATCTCCGGCGATCTGGGACCACGGAGCTTCCGGGGCCTAGGCGGGATTCACAGTCAATTAACCCACAAACCGATTCACCCACAACCAATTCACCCACAACTTCAGGTCGATTCACCCACAAAAAAAGTCAACTCGCCCACAACCAGGGCAATTCACCCACAGTCTCAGTGTTGCTATAGTCATCATACATAATGACTTTTCAGGACATGGGTATATTGCATATATTGAACAATTATTTGACTGCTTTTGGGAGGGCGATAGTCTGGGAGAGTGTTATTGAAAATTAATAAACAACAGAATTTAGCCAAGGTTGATTTTAAAGCAACGTTTGGAGTAACTGAGAATTAATCCACAGGTGTCACAGTGTAGTAAACAGTCACTCATTGTATAAATAATCTATGGGTACTAAGATTACAAATAAGAGGCAAAACAATGCTTACGTAGTCTATTAACTACATTTTATTCTTCAAAATGATCAAGTTTGAATATTACATGTTTTTGAATAAAATATACACAATATATACATATTGCACAATATATATCATTTAGTACAGACCATGAAATATAATACCTATATTGTATAATCTATGTTTCTTAAAATAGTAATGTTTCATACATATAAATGAGCAATGTCCCAGAATAGCAAATAAAATGGTATCAAAGCACACTTTGATAGAAATTCCAGCATTTAGAACAAAATTATGAAAAAAAATTAAGAGCAGTTCATGCTGTTGGTCCATACATGCCATACAGCTTTCTGATGGCTCGCAGATTACAAGCGTCTGGTCCGTCATTCATAAGTCAGCCGTCGTCCATTAGAGAATATCCGCGTCCATAATCCAAAGACCTCTTCCATATTTCATATAATAGTATTAGCACCAAATTCAAAAAGACAATCATAGTATGCATACACATTGGCTTGAGTAGTATATAAAAGCCATATCGGGTCACATTTCACCCGGATGTAGAGGTCATTTGAGGAGGATTTGAGGAGGAGAGGTCAAGTGTACTATAGTTCCGGCAGAATGACCAAAAGCTACCTCCAACACAGGAGAGTTCCAATTGTTGGAGGGAATGTATTCAGAATGTATTCATCCGCGGTGATGCGGTCTGGCAGCGGTTTTGGCGGTGATTCGGTCGCGGGAAAAAGCTTCCGCGGAGAAAAAGTAGTCCCTAGATAAAATGGTCCGATGGGGTCGAGTGACGTATCAAATTGAAGCATTCGTGAAGGGGCATCTGATGGGCTGGGTGCGGGGTTGAAATATCGGCATTCTGCGCATGCGCGGTGGCCCAAGGGTATGGAAATAGACGTTTTGGAGCTAGGGGAGCTACTAATGGTCCAATGGGGTCATATGAGGTATCAAAGTGAAGCATTCGTGAAGGGGCATCTGATGGGCTGGGTGTGGGGTTGAAATATCGGCATTCTGCGCATGCGCGGTGGTCAAAGGGTATGGAAATAGCCGTTTTGGAGCTAGGGGAGCCACTAATGGTCCAATGGGGTCGAGTCAGGTATCAAACTGAAGCATTCGTGAAGGAGCATCTGATGGGCTGGGTGCGGGGTTGAAATATCGGCATTCTGCGCATGCGCGGTGGCCCAAGGGTATGAAAATAGCCGTTTTGGGATGTAGGGGAGCCCCTAATGGTCCAATGGGGTCGAGAGAGGTATCAAAGTGAAGCATTCGTGAAGGGGCATCTGATGGGCTGGGTGTGGGGTTGAAATATCGGCATTCTGCGCATGCGCGGTGGTCAAAGGGTATGGAAATAGACGTTTTGGAGCTAGGGGAGCCCCTAATGGTCCAATGGGGTCGAGTGAGGTATCAAAGTGAAGCATTCGTGAAGGGGCATCTGCTGGGCTGGGTGTGGGGTTGAAATATCGGCATTCTGCGCATGCGCGGTGGCCAAAGGGTATGAAAATAGCCGTTTTGGAGCTAGGGGAGCCACTAATGGACCAATGGGGTCGAGTGAGGTATCAAAGTGAAGCATTCGTGAAGGGGCATCTGACGGGCTGGGTGTGGGGTTGAAATATCGGCATTATGCGCATGCGCGGTGGCCCAAGGGTATGGAAATAGACGTTTTGGAGCTAGGGGAGCCACTAATGGACCGATTGGGTCGAGTGAGGTATCAAAGTGAAGCATTCGTGAAGGGGCATCTGATGGACTGGGTGTGGGGTTGAAATATCGGCATTCTGTGCATGCGCGGTGGCCAAAGGGTATGGGAATAGACGTTTTGGTATCTAGGGGAGCCCCTAATGGGCCGATGGAGTTGTATGAGGTATCCATGTTAAGCCTAGGTGAAGGGGCATCCAGTCATGGGTGGGTGCATGTAAAATTTTTCCTGAAAAAAATTGAAAAACTTTATCGAAAAAGCCGGGAAAATGCCTATATGGGGTATGGGGGGTATATAGATCGCCGGGCTTAACGGGGCTTGCCTATCACTAGAGTTATCTCCCCCTAGTTCCAGGGTGGGTGTATGTAAAAATTTTCCTGAAAAAATACGGAACACGGACTTTATTCTAAATTACGTGAAAATGCCTATATGGGGTATGGGTGGTATAGGACCATCCTGGGAAACCTACTTCTCGACATTTGCGGTATAGGTTGTGGGTCTCGTTTTCTTAGTCTCGTCAAGACAAACATGATAGGAAGTGTCCCGGAGCGAATCGGTGAAATTTTTGAAAAAAGTACGATATAGCCCCATATAGTCCCATACTGGGGGTATAGGATCAATGTTTGTCCCCTGGGAAACGTACTTCTATACATTTGCGGTAGGGTTGTTTGGATTTGTTTTTCACGTCTCGTCATTTAGAACATGATAGGAAGTGTCGCGGAGCGAAACGGTGAAATTTTTGGAAAAAGTCACCGAGGCCTGGGTAGGCCCATAGGCCTATACTGCATGGCTATGGGTGTATAGGCCCATACGGGGTGGACGTGTTGGGGTCTAGGTGAGTCCCTAATGATCCGATGGGGTCGAGTGAGGTCTTATTTTGAAGCTCTCGTGGAGGAGCACTTGACTACACTAATGGTTCGTCCGTGTTCAATAGTCTGCGCATGCGCAGCCTGGCCGTAGTATAGAAAGCAGGCATTTTGGGGGTATGTGGGTGTGTGTTTGGGGGTAGAGATGGGCTATTCACGGTTCGAATGGGTCGTGTGAGGTATCAATGTGAAGCTTGTGTGGGGTAGAGTCAGAATGGCGTGTTTTTAAGTGCAAGTCGCGTCAATCTGCGCATGCGCAGCCTGGCCGTAGTAGAGAAAACAGGCATTTTTGGGGGTATGTGGAAAGGATCCCATCATCAGAATCTGTCCGTCATCTATTTGACCCAGAATCTCTTTCCTCAGGGGAAGGCGTCCAGAGATATTGCCTTGAACTACCAATACTTTGTGTTGTTCTCCAATCTTGGTCCGAATGCGTCGTATGAGGTGTCATATTGTAGCAACGCCCGCCAACGCCAAGCTTAACGCTTCAACGCCCTGGTGAAATAGCTCAGAAGTTCTGATTTTCTAGATATTCCATGGAATTGACACCAATTCATCGAAATGCATTGACGCCCGTCAACGCCCGTCGTTACGCCTTAACGCTCTTACATAACGCCTTGACGCCATGATATAGACCGGAGAGAGAACAACAACAACAACAAGGATGACACATGAGAGAACAACAACAACAAGAAGTTTTTTCATATAGTTTATTTTCCCCAATGTCACATCATACCCACGCTGGGGGAGCCGCGTTGGGTATGTTTACAACTCAAAAAGACTCTTGCCCAATCATAGGCCACCATTTGCATGTTTCATATTCGTTCCTGGCCGTTAGATGTATTCTTGTCCAATCAGAAGTCGCCATTTCAGCAAGTTCCATCTTCGGCCATGTTCGCTCTGAACCGTTTATTCTAATCATCGTCGGACAGGCCTGGATATTCTTCGAGCAGCATGTCCTGAAACAGTTGTTTGCGCATTCTGATCGCATTTTCCAGGGCCTCGGTGGGTGGTAGCCCCATAGCCTCTTCCAAGTGACGCTTGGTCTTCATGATGGACCTGTGCGTGGGGTCGCCTTTCATTTCAAGCGGTAGTAAGGTATACTGTTCATAGATCGCCATGGCTGTTTTCCTGATGCGGGGCGCATTTGGGTGTACGTCTGTTGTAAATTATCCTCTCCGGCGTCCTCAATCGCTGCAGCGTAAGTATTGATAGCTGCTGTCACAATACGATCCCAGAAGGTAGGTTCTGCCTCACTTTCCACGGACGTATGCTGACTATCTGAGGTCAAGTTCCCCGCATCACTAGATAGACTCTCGGCAATCTCTGTGTCGGTATCAGTCGGTACACTCTCAGCAGTCTCTGTATCAGCATCCGCCTCAACGGACTCCTCAGAGTCTTCAATCCCATGTATAGTTTTCTGGTGTCGCATCATATCGTAATATCTGGTGAACGTGCGTTCGCACTCAGAGCAAGTATAAGTCATGTTGACGGTTGAACGTCGACTGTGTGTGTTTTTGGAAATACGCTCGCTTTTATAGACAGTAACGCCCGTCAACGCTTAGCTTAACGCTTCAGCGCCCTGGTGAATTAGCTCACAAGCTCTGATTTCCATGGAATTGACACCAATTCATCGAAATGCAGCGACGCCCGTCAACGCCCGTCGTTACGACTTAACGCCCGTCTCAACGCCTTAACGCCCGTCTCAACGCCTTAACACACTTTCTTAACGCTTTAACGTCGTTTAATGATGCGTTCAAACAAATGTTGCTTTTGTGCTATTGCTCTGACATACGCCGTTTTCCAGTTCATGACCGTGGTTTTCAACATTGACGCTGTTCTTTCGATTTCCATATGGACTGGGTCCTTGTCCAACAACTTCATATGGGTCACGGGGTCGACATACTGCTGACCACCACCACCACACACACCACCACCAACTCCACCAAGACCACCGCCACACACCACCAACACCACCACCAACGCCACCAACGCCACCACCAACGCCACCACCTGTCAGAGCAATAGCACAAAAGCAACATTTGTTTGAACGCATCATTAAACGACGTTAAAGCGTTAAGAAAGTGTGTTAAGGCGTTGAGACGGGCGTTAAGGCGTTGAGACGGGCGTTAAGGCGTAACGACGGGCGTTGACTGGCGTCGCTGCATTTCGATGAATTGGTGTCAATTCTAGCAAATCTCCAGAGTAAATTCGTCATAGTCCCAGCAGACAAAGCTCCGAATAATATAATATTCATATGTAAATATTACTATTACCAGGTGCTGGTTAAAGAATTGAGTGTAGACATATCTTCATCAAATACGTCTACTTACTCCCAAACTGCATTTACTCTGGAAGATTTATTTAACAATCACAAAAGTTTCTCAGGGAAAGAGGTATTTGTCTTCCAACCAATCATAACGACATACCAAAACTATACTGGACTCCCAAAATGCATAAATCACCATACAAAGCTAGATTCACAGCTGGTTCTAGAAGCTGCACTACCAAGCTTCTTTCAATCCTATTGACGAGGGCCCTTCAGGAGGTAAAAGCATTTTGGGAAAGGTATTACGCCACTATTTCTAAGAACTCTGGCGTTGAATGTATGTGGATATTGAAAAACTCAAAATGTCTTACGGAAGAGCTTGATGCTAAAGGTCACATACCGTACAGACATGTATCCACATGGAATTTCTCGACTCTCTATACTACAATCCCTCATCAGGACCTTATTGACCGTCTAAGTTCATTAGTAGTATCTGTGTTCAAGAAAACTGATCGTAGATATATTAATGTCGGAAGCAATAAAGCATTCTTTAGCTCTACTACATACAAGAGATATCATTCATGGGATGTTTCTTTGTTTATAGAGTTGCTTGAATTTCTCATTAAAAATATCTATGTGAAATTTGGCAACACAATATATCAGCAGCACATAGGTATTCCAATGGGTACTAATTGTGCACCCCTGTTGGTCGACCTGTATCTGTTCTCTTATGAATATGACTATATGCAGGCGCTTTCAAAAACCGATCCATTCAAAGCCCGTTCCTTCTCATTCACCAAACGCCATATAGACGATCTTCTCGCTGTGGATAATCGCTATATAAATGACGCAGTGAAGGATATATATCCACCTTCACTGGATTTGAAGGAAACTACAGATACTCCTACAGGCACATCATATTTAGATCTATATCTCTATAAAAATGAAGCGGGCATTCTCTCTCGTCGACTTTATGACAAAAGAGATGATTACAATTTCGACATCGTAAACTATCCCTTCTGGATAGTAATATTCCAGTGGGACCTGCATATGGCGTATACATATCTCGCTTAGTAGCATTTGCTAGATCCTGTGTTAAATGTGACGATTTTAATCAACGTCACAAAACGTTGTTGCAGAAACTTATAAAACAGGGCTATTCCACCAAGCGCCTCCACTCAAAGTTTCTCCAATTTGGCGATACATATCGCATGCTGATAGCAAAATACGAACGTAGCGTGCAAGATCTATGGCGTTACGTTTCGTAACATGTGTCTAATTCCGCTTAACCCGGGGCTAGGGGCCGTATGAGCCCATGTACTTCAAGATCCTCATGGTACTCATATGAACAGTCACAATCAAAGCGTGACTACAGGATTCATCTTTTCTTAGATGACGACTCTATAACGAATATTATGGATTAAGAATACTGATCAACCTGATACGGATTTGATATTTTGGAACATCATGATGTCTTGCCGGCATCATTGAAAACTGTTGACCGCTTCTCTCTTGCGAAACAAGCCTATGTGTATGTATACTACAACGATTGTCTTTTGAATTTGGTGCTAATACTGTTATGTGGAAAATGGAATAGGTCTTTGGATTATGGACGCGGATATTCTCTAATGGACGACGGCTGGATTATGAATGACGGACTAGACGCTTGTAATCTGGTATTAACTCTACCCGGGGCGTTGAAGCGTTAAGCTAAGCGTTGACGGGCGTTACTGTCTATAAAAGCGAGCGTATTTCCAAAAACACGCACAGTCGACGTTCAACCGTCAACATGACTTATACTTGCTCTGAGTGCGAACGCACGTTCACCAGACATTACGATATGATGCGACACCAGAAAACTATACATGGGATTGAAGACTCTGAGGAGTCCGTTGAGGCGGATGCTGATACAGAGACTGCTGAGAGTGTACCGACTGATACCGAAACAGAGATTGCCGAGAGTCTATCTAGTGAAGCGGGGAGCTTGACCTCAGATAGTCAGCATACGTCCGTTGAAAGTGAGGCAGAACCTACCTTCTGGGATCGTATTGTGACAGCAGCTATCAATACTTACGCTGCAGCGATTGAGGACGCCGGAGAGGATAATTTACAACAGACGTACACCCAAATGCGCCCTCGCATCAGGAAAACAGCCATGGCGATCTATGAACAGTATACCTTACTACCGCTTGAAATGAAAGGCGACCCCACGCACAGGTCCATCATGAAGACCAAGCGTCACTTGGAAGAGGCTATGGGGCTACCACCCACCGAGGCCCTCGAAAATGCGATCAGAATGCGCAAACAACTGTTTCAGGACATGCTGCCCGAAGAATATCCAGGCCTGTCCGACGATGATTAGAATAAACGGTTCAGAGCGAACATGGCCGAAGATGGAACTTGCTGAAATGGCGACTTCTGATTGGACAAGAATACATCTAACGGCCAGGAACGAATATGAAACATGCAAATGGTGGCCTATGATTGGGCAAGAGTCTTTTTGAGTTGTAAACATACCCAACGCGGCTCCCCCAGCGTGGGTATGATGTGACATTGGGGAAAATAAACTATATGAAAAAACTTCTTGTTGTTGTTGTTCTCTCATGTGTCATCCTTGTTGTTGTTGTTGTTCTCTCTCCGGTCTATATCATGGCGTCAAGGCGTTATGTAAGAGCGTTAAGGCGTAACTACGAGCGTTGACGGGCGTCACTGCATTTCGAAGAATTAGTGACAATTCCATGGAATATCTAGAAAATCAGAACTTCTGAGCTATTTCACCAGGGCGTTGAAGCGTTAAGCTTGGCGTTGGCGGGCGTTGCTACAATATGACACCTCATACGACGCATTCGGACCAAGATTGGAGAACAACACAAAGTATTGGTAGTTCAAGGCAATATCTCTGGACGCCTTCCCTTGAGGAAAGAGATTCTGGGTCAAATAGATGACGGACAGATTCTGATGATGGGATCCTTTCCACATACCCCCAAAAATGCCTGTTTTCTCTACTACGGCCAGGCTGCGCATGCGCAGATTGACGCGACTTGCACTTAAAAACACGCCATTCTGACTCTACCCCACACAAGCTTCACATTGATACCTCACACGACCCATTCGAACCGTGAATAGCCCATCTCTACCCCCAAACACACACCCACATACCCCCCAAAATGCCTGCTTTCTATACTACGGCCAGGCTGCGCATGCGCAGACTATTGAACACGGACGAACCATTAGTGTAGTCAAGTGCTCCTCCACGAGAGCTTCAAAATAAGACCTCACTCGACCCCATCGGATCATTAGGGACTCACCTAGACCCCAACACGTCCACCCCGTATGGGCCAATACACCCATAGCCATGCAGTATAGGCCTATGGGCCTACCCAGGCCTCGGTGACTTTTTCCAAAAATTTCACCGTTTCGCTCCGCGACACTTCCTATTATGTTCTAAATGACGAGACGTGAAAAACAAATCCAAACAACCCTACCGCAAATGCATAGAAGTACGTTTCCCAGGGGTACAAACATTGATCCTATACCCCCAGTATGGGACTATATGCACTAGAAAAACTGCAATCCATGAGTGATCCAGTGAAAGACTGATTCAACCAGTAATCATCCACCAACGAGTCCTTCAAACTGTGAGATCATTGAAGTAGCCATTGTTGAGCCATTTGACCCTCCCCTTTAGAATTTTGTCTCATTACAGCCTCACCCAGGTAATGGCTAAATGATCCAAAATTATTATTATATGATTAACTTATTGAGTCAGTTTTTAGGCAAGTCCACCGGCTGCATTTCAACTAAAAGAGTCATATTTGCACTGCTGTCTGAATGGAACTTTCTTTGACTCAATTAGCCAAAATTGTTAAGATATAACTTTGCAGTTTGTCACGACAAGTCAGCAGCTGGCCGGTTATTTGTATCAGTTCAACCAGCGACTCAGTGAAGCAAATAAACTGAACAGTCACCAGTCAGCGACTCCATGAAGCAAATTGCGAATTTAGTTTCAGCAACTAAATAAATTGTTTAATAAGGACATAACAAAATATTGAATTTTCATGAAACTGTATGTCTGAGAATATAATTAACTTACTGTCCATATTACACGTTCATGAACCATATTATATGATTAACTTTGCAGTTTGTCACGACAAGTCAGCAGCTGGCCGGTTATTTGTATCAGTTCAACCAGCGACTCAGTGAGGCAAATAAACTGAACAGTCACCAGTCAGCGACTCCATGAAGCAAACTGCGAATTTAGTTTCAGCAACTAAATATATTGTTTAATAAGGACATAACAAAATATTGAATTTTCATGAAACTGTATGTCTGAGAATATAATTAACTTACTGTCCATATTACACGTTCATGAACCATAGGAAATTTAATCTTATGTCATAATGCATTGGTATTCGAATTGCAATGCATACAGCAAAAATATTTATAAGTATACATGTATATTTCTCTCAAACAAGAATAATAATACTGATAACAATAAACCACATGTACAATTCAGTTTGAACAGTAAAGCTACTTCGTTTCATGTAGGTATGTTATAATTCGACGTGGTAATATAACCAGCATTATGTTTTCCCATAAGATACATAATATTAACAGTTCTGTTCTCAATCCATTTACTTGAAATTTGAAAACTGATCA
Source organism: Hanleya hanleyi (assembly GCA_036873755.1). Classification (NCBI taxonomy): domain Eukaryota; kingdom Metazoa; phylum Mollusca; class Polyplacophora; order Lepidopleurida; family Hanleyidae; genus Hanleya; species Hanleya hanleyi. The sequence continues at coordinate 860 of JAVTVY010024835.1, read as the reverse complement.
TGAAATTTATCTGTGTTTAGCATCTTCGATTTGGGAAGTAAAACAGTGTGCTCTGCATTGAACGCTGAACGTTGAGGCCTCCTGCAATGCTGCAGCCATGACAGCCAATATTGTATTAATATTGTGTTTTCTCATAGCCTAATAATTACACACAATCATAATGATGCCTGGATGCCGGTAAATGTATGGTACCAAGAAATTCTGTGTACATCTCCCTCCATAGCGAGATTTAAACAAAAATGCCACCCACTCCCCTTTCCCTTCCATGAAACACAGCACCAATAAACATAGACTGGGGGAATACATTACGATGATAAAGCAATACCATTTTATGTCCTCGCTCAATGGTTCATTGATCCATGTAATAACTGGAGAAATTTTGACTTTCTATCTAAATAAAATAAACATTCAAAATACCCTTAAAAGCAGTATCTTAGGAAAATATTTTCTGAATTGTTGAACATTTTTTCAACTGAAATGATAATCACTGATAGTTTATATTCTGATTAAATTCTCAAGAGCATTAGACAATGGACATGCATGCACCTTCATGAGAAACGGATGTGTGCATCCACATAAAGGCGCACAGAACACTTGATTCTATCGTCAAACTTCACTGATCTTTTGATCCAGTGGTGAGACAAATCTGGGACACTCACTGACTACTGTGGGTCAGCATGCAGTGTTCTGTCATTGCTGGATCATTGATTCATCATTATTGGATCGATGATCCAGTAATAACGATTTTTGGATCGATGATCCAGAAATAAAGATCTTATGTTTTTCTTTGCAAAATTCTTCCATGTATATTCGAAGTCAGCCACTGGTGATCCAATTTCCAACCAGGGAAGATTAGTATG